>JAYESA010000018.1:152542393-152812393 GCA_036927795.1 Iris macrosiphon | reverse complement strand
AACAAAGCCTTTATCCCAAATTTCTAGGGTTGGTTGTATGAATACTCTTTTTCCATTCGGCTATGTTAAGGGCCATTCCTTTTGTAATGCTAACAATGTACATATCCCTTTTTAACACTTCAAACCATGTTAGTTTAGGCCTAGCTCTAGCCCTAGCGACACATTATCTACCATACTATCCCTCCTCAAGGGAGAATCTATTGGCATGTGTTGCGCATGTCCAAACCACCTAATTTGGTTTCTCATTTTGTCATCATTTGACGTCACATCTAATTTTTCAAGTATACACTCATTTCTCATGGTATCCTTTGATGTATTATCACTCATTCATCTTAGCATTCTCATTTTAGCTACACTAACTTAATGGACATGTTTCTTAATTGAACACATGAGCATGTTTCTTAATTGCCCATCACTATGATCCATAAGGAATAATATATTGGTATGCGCAACGCATGGCCTGTCTTATAGTAATACTCTAGAATTTTTCTTTCAACTTCAGAAGTAACTTGCGATCACAACAAACTCCAGAAACACGCCATCATTTCAACCATCATGTTTTAGTTCTATGTATAACCATCCTTCTCAATCTCTCCATCACCATGAATGATTAATCATAAATACCGAAAATTATCATTCTTAGGTATCTCTTATCCATATTTAGGGAAACATGGTATATGGTAATAAACTAACAATTATAAAATTATAAGTACAAATAAAACACTAGTAATAATAATAAAATTAAACCTTTATAAATTAATAGCCTTGGGAGCAAAGGAAAACCTATTAATTTAGCAAATATTATATGATTGATAAATTAATAATTTATTAGTTTATCGATTAATTAATAATTTATTAATTTATCAAGGTATTTCATACTTTCTTAAATATTGTACAATGTATTTAGTTTCTCATTTTCCGAAGTAACAATTCTATGTATTTATGTAACCAACTAAAATTCATGAATCTAGTTATTTTTCTAAAAAAAAGGATTATACATTGTTAAATGTACTACATTATTCCATCTATGAACATTTAACCAAATAAAATTCATAAATCTACTTTTTCCCTAAAATAGATTGTATATTATTCAATGTAATACATTATCTTTAACATCATTTAACCAAGCAAAAATTCTACTTAAAATAAACAAAAGTCATAGTAACACAAGACATCATACAACATCAATGGTTTCTCATCTAAAAGAATGGTTGTCGAGGAACTCTTGAACTATCCTTGAAAAAATAACAACTTCAGAGATGTTGATCGAGGAGCATACAGTTATAGGAAATGAGATGATGAAGTTGAAGATAGGGGTGAGCATTATTCAGTTCTGGACCGAAAATCGAACCGAACCGAATAAGAGATTCGGTTCAGTTTAAAAAAAAATTTGGTTCGGTTTCGGTTTTAAAAATACTAAATTTTCTTATTCAGTTTCGGTTTTGAGTTTCGATTTCGGTCCAAAACCGAAAACCGAATAAGAAAAAAAATATAATAATAATAATAATGTATATATATATATATAGGAATATTAATTTACTATATATATTAACAAAAAAACCGCAAATAAATCGAAAAATCGAATAAACCGAAAACCGAACCGATTTAGTTCGGTTTGGTTCGGGTATGGTCTAATTCAGTTCGGTTTTGTTTATTCGATTTTCGGTCGAATTCGGTTTTTCTTATTCGGTTTGGTTTTGAACCGAACCGATGCTCACCCCTAGTTGAAGACGATAATTCCACTATGGAGCAAGGTTCAAAAACTCGGTATCGGTATCGGACAGTTTGTATGAGTAGCCGTATCGGTAGTATCGGCAGTATCGGCGGTATCGGATCGGAGTATAGGATTTGTTGGTATCGGATGTATCGGCAATTTAAATAATTATTAATAAATTAGTAAAAAAAATAGAAAAAATAATTTACATATTTATGCATTATTTAAGTGTTTTTCATGTTTTTTTTAATTATAATTAAATAAAACAATAGTCATCCTTGCTGAATGGTTTACCTGCGATATATAAGTTTTCTTCCTTTACATATTTTTAGTTACAATCTTACTATGTCATTATATTCGTACTAATTGAATCTTGTATTGTTCTGTAGGTTTCAATTTTGACGAATTAAGGCGCATAGAGGAAGGCACAAGAGATTAGAAGCAATGCAAATGGCAGGATGAGATCATGAGACAAGTCACAAACCCATAATTATATTTGTGAGGACTCGAGATATTTTTTTAAATTTTTGTAAAAAAATAAAGATTTAATTGTATTCAGAAATTTAGTATAAGTGAATAGTTATAAATTGTTACAATGTGATCCATGACACCAATTATTTTGTTTCATAATATATCGAAATAAAATTAGCAACAAGATTTACATGTTTAAATTTAAAAGTACGACAAAAAATCACTTGGCCAAAAAAATTCATTGGGACTCTAGCCTATCCCTTCATTTAAATTTCATGAATAATAGTCTTTTTACAATAAGTACGAACTACATAAAGCATACAAATACGAAAATGAATACAAATACAAAAAATACAAATATATCACTAAAATTGTTTATAATTATCATAATCGTTCCGATATGGTTCTTGGTTATGAGGGTAGTAGCGACTGATATCTGTATTATGAAAAAAAATTGTCATGAGGCTATCAAATGTTGTTCAGCCTCTGGAGTGTTGTATGGATAATAACTTGTGCATGAACTATCATATGTATTGTTGTACTTGTCTGAAGGAGTAGGTACATCATGATGGCTAGATCCTCCAGCATATGTATCATCCATGCGGTGCTCTCTAGGTTGATAATCACTTGGCCAGTCTTCAGAGTATTCATGAGACTGATCTCCATGACTTTCATATTCATTAGTATTGTCAGCACCAGCAACGAGTGTAGCTCCATTGCCTCCACTATCAGTAGTGTCGTCTTTATCGCTGTCGACCTGTCGAGATTGTACATCTGGTGTTTTCTTTCTTTTTCCAGGCCTTCGAGCATTTTCGGCAATATCTTGTGGATCGACATCCAAGTTATCATCTAACGACTCATTTTCTCTACCATCTAAGAGTGGTGTTTCCCTTTCTCTAGTCCAAGCTATGAGTGGATCTTCTTCATGAAATATCTCATCCAAATCTATAATATTTTGTTCATCTCGTGATCTTTGCATATTTTGAACCCTCAATCTCATATTATAATGGACAAAAACTAATTTTTCTAGTCTTGTCATTAAAAGTCTATTGCGGGAACGAGTATGGATGAGAGAAAATGTTGTCCAATTCCTTTCACAGTTGGAAGAAGACACTGTTTGACTTAGGATGCGCACAGCTAATCGAGTCAAATTTGGGGCTTCCTCCCTAGCATGTATGGACCACCACTCAGCTACAAAATAATAAAATATATTAGCTTTGTAACTATATAATTTTAATTAATAATTATTTTAAAATATTAACTATTACTATCAGGAAGACATCTATTTACAGCACTTTGGATTTGATCTGAACTAAATACACAATTTCTCAATCTGAACTTTTCTGCTTGCAAAGTGATATTACAACAATTATGGGTCTTATGACTTTAATGTAAAGTTACGAATAAATCCAATATCAAATAATAATTAACTCTTTGTTTATATTAAGGCGTGTTGTATTGTCATTCACCATTCTGTTAACGACACGATGGAAACCATTCAGTACCTCGTCATCATTTATAACATCATTAGAATATTGGTATTTAGGATTCAAAAAATAACCTGCAATATTGAATAAATAACTGTTTTTAAAATCCCTACAAAAATTATAAAATAACATTTGAAGGATATTCAATTTATAGAGTACTTACCAGCTGCATGTATATCTCGGTGTAGTTGAGAATTCCATCTGGTATAAATCATTTCCCACCACTTCCTATATCCTTGACCAACATTCTTTTTTATCATTTCTTTAGCCCTGTCCATAGCTTCGTAAAGATGATCCATCTCCGCTTTGTCATCGATATCCACCATTCTTAAAACTTTTACTAGAGGTCGAAAAATTGCAGTGACCCTTGCAATATCCCTCCAGTAAGTTTGACTCTCGATTAAACTGACAACCACATATGCCTTTTCTCTATCTTTACGATTGAGTTTCATGTAGTTATCTGTCCAACCCCTTGTATTTATCATCCTTTTTAAATCAGCCTGATGTTTAAGGATGGAATCAAAAACAATAAAATTGGTAGCAAACCTAGTGATGGCTGGTCTAACCAATTCTCCATTCTGAGTCTCGGTCCTCATGATGCTAAGAGCCCAACCATGATTATATATGAAACAAGTCATATCTTGAGACTTCCGTATTAGTGGCTTAATATGTGGATCATTGGCTATATCCTTCAACATGAGATCTATGCATATATGTAGTTATGTACATACAATAACATATATTAACAAAAAATATTGCAATGATAAAAAGTTAAATAGATAACAATAATATATAGTATATATAGAATAATTAATAGTTATATATAGTATATGCATATATGTAGTTATGTACATACAATAACATATATATATATATATATATATATATATATATATATATATATATATAGTTAATAAATAAAAAAAAAGTCAGAATATATATATAAGTTAGCTCCATAAATATATTATACATGCTAACTTAATCACCAAAGCTTCAATGGCTTTCTGGTTAGCGGGATAGTTGTTTGATTTCCCCATTCAAAGGGTCACGGGTTCGAATCCCAGTGGGGAAACATTTTTGCATATATAGTTAGTGTATAAATAAATGAACTTGCCATATATAAACGTCGGATTCAAATTGCATCCATGGCTAGTGGATGAAACTATGTGCCTTTGGTCACGGTTTCGAGTCTGGGGCAGTGTTCACGTTCCCCAAGAGTGGGGAAACATTTTTGCTACATATATATACTATATAGTTAGTGTATAAATAAATGAACTTGCCATATATAAACGTCAAATTGCATCCATGGCTAGTGGATGAAACTATGTGCCTTTGGTCACGGTTTCGAGTCTGGGGCAGAGTGTTCACGTTGCCCATTGTCTTGGGCAGAGTGTATAATTTTTTTTCCTCTTTCCCATCTTCCCGCGTTTGCATCCATTTTTTTTCCTCTTTTTCTTTACAAAACCCTAATGTCTAATGTCCACCGCCATTTGATTTCAAAACAAAACCCTAATGTTTTGTGCTCGAGCACAGGCGAGGAGAGGGAGCTCGAGCACAAAACATCCGCTCCTCCCCTCGTCTCCGCCTACACCGAAGCAAAACGGAAGAGGGAGCTCGACCACAGACGACAACGGCACGACGGTGACGAGGGGAGCAGCGACGACGACGAAGAAAGAGGAAAACTTCTCAATTACCTTCTGAAAATCAGGTAATTTTTAGATCTGAAAATTATTTCTGCAAATATTGTTGTTGTTGATGTAATTTCGAAAGGATTTATTGTCTATTTATAGAGATTTGAGTGCAACTGTTACCAATTTGCATTTATTGGTTCATGAATTTGACGGGAGGAATCATTTTTTGCTTTTTTTGTCGGCAGTATGCTTTTGGCAGGGATGAATTCGTTTTTCTGATATTTTTGAGTTCCCGTATCGGTCTGTATCGGCCGATACAGCCCGATACCATACTTTTCCTTGAATGAATCGGCCGATACCGATTTTTTTGGACGGTATCGGATCAGCCAAGGCCAGATCCGATACGATACGGCCGATACTTATCGGTATCGGCCGATACTTTAAACCTTGCTATGGAGTCCATTTCGCGAAAAGAAACTCTCAAAGCGGTGATGCCATTGAATATTTTTTTGTTGAAGTATTTGAGAACTACACCAACTTTTTACCTATGCTAAGAAAAAGTTACAGATAAAATCCAAGGAGACATCAATTTAAGAAAAAACAAATAATAGTTGAGTTATATTTTAGAAAGGCCTCATAGTCGAATCATAAACACTATGTATATCAGAAACTTATTAATTTATATATTTACGTGGGACCTATATAAATTTTTTATAATGTATTATCTTATAACTTTATCTGAATTATTAATTTAGCACATTATTCCCAAGTCGGCACCGACCAAAAATATTATTTAACCGAGGTTATTAATTTATCGGGTATTAAATTATGGAGATTTTATAGTAGTATTATATCAATATAAAAACCTACTAATCTTTGCACACTCTTAGACTCGAGTCCTCCTCAACCCAACTTGATAAAAAACAATTATTCGTTTCTAATATCAGATATTTTAATATATCGGGAGACATCGACCGATACGATCGAATTTCAACCGATACATCAAACAATCTTCCTCAAAACGATATATACAACATATATATGGCCAACTATATATATATATGTAGGATTAGGCCTCAAACGATTTATCGGCCGATATCACTCATATTTATAACACTGTTTTGTTTGGAGTGTTTTCTCGTAGAGGTGCGTGTTATAAATGAAGATATTCAATCTACCCTAGAACAGTTTGTGAACTAATTACTAATAGCTGATCAGAATCACTTCATTCATTTCCAATTAAACATTCTAAATTTACTCATCAGATATGTGCTAAAAATGTAGATTGACTCTAATCCAGAAGAAAACCTATCAAATGTATTCCTGTAATCAGGGTCACTTCATTTGTTTCCAATAGAACATATTTTATAAGACATGTCCAACCTGTGCAAGTTCATTAAGCATGCTGGGATTACATACCAGTTGATGATGCAATGCCAGAAAGACTTCCACAAACCAAACTAACCAGGACAGGAGAATCATGTGGCCTAGTCCAAATAATTGAAATTGGCCTGTTAACAACTATATAACAGAGAGAAGTAAAACCAACAACAAATGAATCCCAACTGATCAAATCGAATGGAAATACCTTTCTAGCTGCCAACGGGATCTCAGGGTCTCGTATGCAGAGAAGCTAATCGCTATGTTAGGCCCAACTCCCTGCAATTTGCTAACATCAATGTTAAATAAAGAAAAGCAGTAATGTGACTACAAATGCAGTATTTTGAATTAGCGGGTGTTACCAGTAATGTAGCTCCTAGACCTTTATATAGCCCTCTTATACCCTCATCTCTACAAATGGAATGAAGCGAATGCGATATGCCTCTGTAATATATCTGATTTGTCTGCAACCATTCCAATTCATAAGATCTTAGACACATATCAGCATATTGCAACACCAGATAAGATTCAGCTTCCAATGCAAAGGTGATAAAAAACCAAATCCAATAACAATAATTTTGGACATGATACTATTGTAATTGATGCATGTTCAGGTAAGGCATGCATTCTAAAATAAATAAAGATCCACTCTTAATTTAATGTATGGACACACAAGAATCCACAGCTGGAGCAGTAAACCAATATGCATAGATATAAACTGTAAGGTCTATGGGCAAATTGATTCAATTTGTTCCAAAATACAATCAAATAGTATATGTATTAAAAGGTCAGCTAACTGAATACACATATTAATCAACTACTCAATCCATAGTTTTCTTAGGAATATATGTCTTAAGATACTTTGATTGAGTAATGTTCTAATTCCTGTTTCTGATCAATATTAAATTAATAGAACAAAACCTAACAAAAAAGTACAATAACTAATCTATTACCGCTTTACATTTTTATTAGTGAGAAAATGAGTTAGGTTAACTAAAATCGTCGATGAAGCAGGATCCATACTAATCAATGGTAAGGAAAGACTACAGTTTTAGGCCCAGAAACCTTCTTCCCTAGTATCAGCATGCACAAGTTCAAGTGGTGCCTTCTACAGAAAGGAACTTATTTCTGACTTACTATCCTCAAACCCACCTATCAATGCAATGATCAAGCAAGACAACTCCCTTAAATACACAATTTCGATATCATACAAACGAGAGAGAGAACTGAGGTTGACGATGGAAGACCCAAGAAGCAAGGAGTATGCCCACATGATACAACGAGCCAGCCCTCTGAGATGCTCAAAGGGAAGGACACAGGAACCTAGATCATATAGAAAAATTGAATCCGTATTTATGACTAATGCTAAAGCTATTGATTAAATGTCGGCCTACTAAAAGAAGAACCTAGATCGCCATTTTCTTTGGTTCAACATACCCCCTCGTTTAGTTGGTACAACACATCAGCCAAAGCACCCTCTCCATCTCCCTCTCATCTGTGAATAATGTGTCCTTTTCAATGTTTTCTTCTCTATTTTTGGCCTACAGCCATATCATGAAGTACCGGACATTTAAGTTACGGAATCCATGCCAAATTTTGTGGCAGGCATGGTCCTTATACATCTATCATGTCCACATGTCTAGATGATATCTTATGCAAAGATCGCAACAGAATTCAGGAGTGGAGAATGCTGGACAGAATTTGCTTTCCTTTGGACTACGCTCCCTTAAAATCTGAGTAGAAGTAATTACTTGTTTCTTGAAGCAAACAAAAACAAGAACAGCTCACTCAAGGAAGAATATCTATTTGATTCGGATTTCAAAATTGGTTTTCAATTGGAAGTTTCCAAACAATAACGATTTTCTTAGATGATTTTCTTTTCGATAGCATTGCATGAAATAATGTTTCATACAATAAGCCCATAAATATTTTATGAGTGCTAATGGAAGTTTTTTCTTTTGCAGATGACAAAAGGGGATAACTCTAAGGCGATATCGTCGTCTGACCCAATGGAGAAAATGATGAAAATGTTAGAGGCACAAAAGAAGCAGAGCGATGCACATCACAAGATGATTGAGGCACAGCATCATGAGCTTCAAGCGTAGCTAACGACTCAGTTCCAGGCGCAATTTGATGCGCAACAGCAACAAGTCGATAGCTTGACTCAACTAGTCACTTCTCTGACCGACAATCACAAGGTGACAGCAGTGACCGCAGCTACAGAAACAATGGTAGCCTAGGCAGAGGAAACTGAACAGCCTACAAGGAAACGATCGGCGTTCAAGTTTTCTGAATTCAAGAGTCGCAGTCCACCTGAGTTCAATGGCAGTACGGAACCAGAGGAAGTAATGGGCTTCCTAAAGACCCTAAAGGAAATCTTCCGTATATTGGACATTCAGGGCACCAGAAGAGTAGACTGTGCGGTTGTGCGGCTTCGTCTGAAAGCAGAAGACTGGTGGAAATCAAAGAGACAAGCGCTTTGCGATGCCAACCAAGAAGCCAAAGTCTCTTAGGAGACATTCAAACAGGCGTTTATCGCACAATTCATCTCACCAGCTGTCCGCCAAAACAAAGAAAATGAGTTTGTAGCGCTCGAACAGGACAATATATCTGTCGACGACTACGAGGCAGAATTTCTAAAGAAAGCTAAGTTTGGCGAATACATGGTACCGAACGACAAGGCAAAACGGCTACGGTTTATCAATGATCTGAGTGAAGGCCTGCAGCGTGATGTGCTCAGTCGGAAGTGTACAACCTACATAGAGGCCTATGAAGCGGCTCTCGAGATGGAGAAATTTCATCCTCGAGGGACGACAAAGAGCAGTTGTGGGAACTACTATAAACGACCCATGGCAGCAAGCGGGTCTGATGCCTCCAAGCGTCAGAACACAAATGACAACTGTGGACCCTATCAGCGACCGTGGTGCATAATATGCGCAATCGTCCTGGACACTGTGCAAAAGAGTGTCGTGCGGGATGTTTCAAATGTGGCAGGGTGAGTCACAAACATTATGAATACAACAGTGGAGGTAGGAATCAGAATCCTCCACGTGAACAACATTACAATCATAATCGTGGGCAAGAGCCACGGGCTCCTCCGGCAACACTGGTGAATGCTCAGAACCCTCGTCCTGCAGCACAAGGTAGAGTGTTTGCACTGACTCAAGAAGAAGTGCTTGCCTCAAACACTGTTATAACAGGTACACTGCTTTACAAAGAAATACATGCTCGCGTACTATTTGATTCGGGGGCTACCCATATCATCTAAATTTGCTAATGAACATAAATTTTATAAGACACCGCTAGATATGAATCTTAGTGTCAGCACTCCGTTCGTAGTAGATTTGCCTACTAGTTCGATTTGCAGGAACGGTTATATTTGCATTGGGGGAAGATACGTATCCTTGGATGCACTAGTCCTGGACATCGCAGACTATGATATCATCTTGGGCATGGATTGGCTCGGAACTTGCAATGCGACAATTGACTGTGCGGAAAAGAGAATAGTGTTTCGCATTCCTGGCAAGACAGAGTTCTCTTATTTGTGCGGCTCGACATCTAAGATGGTGGTATCGACAGTGACGACAAGCTGCATGCTATATTCGGAGTGTGAAGGGTACCTTGCTTCTGTTCGAGACACTCGGATGAAGGGAGCAGACTCGGGTGAAACCGATGTCGTGGCAGAATTCTCCGACGTGTTTCTAGACGAGATTCCTGGAATGCCTCCGGATCGAGAAATTGAGTTTACAATTGACACATTTTCGGATACTCGCCTACATGATGGCACCTGCTGAATTAAAGTAACTGAAATTACAACTACAAGAGTTACTGGATCGTGGCTATATTCGTCCAAGTGTTTTACCTTGGGGGGCTCCAATACTGTTTGTGAAGAAGAAAGACGGCACAATGCGTCTTTGCATCGATTATCGAGAGCTGAACAAAGTGACAGTACGGAAGAAGTATCCTTTGCCGAGAATTGATGATCTGTTTGACCAACTTCAGGGTGCGACCGTATTTTCAAAGATTGATCTCCGCTCAGGTTATCACCAGTTGAAGATCAAACCAGCGGATGTCCCGAAGTCGGCATTTCGTACTAGATATTGACACAAGTTTTTGGTTATGCCTTTTGGTTTGACCAATGCTCCAACGGCTTTCATGGATATGATAAACCGAGTATTCCGACCATTCTTAAACAAGTTCGTCGTCGTGTTCATCGACGATATCCTGATCTTACTCAAGGGAAAAAGAAACTCATACTGAACATTTAAGGACCGTACTGCAAACGCTTCGTGAACATCAGTTATATAAGAAGTTAAGTGTGGATTTTGGATGAGCAGTGTGTCATTCCTTGGACATGTTATTTCAACAGATAGTGTATCAGTTGATCCGAAGAAAATTGAGGCAGTGGTGGACTGTAAACAATCCACATCGGTTAGTGAGATCAGAAGTTTCCTTGGCTTGGATGGCTACTATCGGAGATTTGTAAAGAACTTCGCAAATATTGCGTCGCCTCTGACTCGCCTCACCCAGAAGGGAGTAGTATTCAAATGGACATACAACTGTGAGAGCAGTTTCCAAGAACTGAAGCAGCGGCTCGTCTCGGCTCCAATGCTTACTCTTCCAGATGGACCTGAGGAATTTCAGATATACAACGATGCATCACGGCTCGGATTGGGATGTGTTCTTATGCAGCGTGGAAAAGTGATCGCTTTTGTCTCGAGACAATTGAAGCAACATGAAAAGAATTACCCGACTCATGACTTGGAACTTGCGATAATCGTGTCTATACAGCTTGCCATATAAATTATCTAACTTACAAATCTATACAGCTTGATAAATGAGAACTTGGTGACCATAATGTCTTTACAAATAGAAAGCTCCAATCTTTCAAACACTGAAGGGACCTGATTAATGCATTATAACCTATAGCCCTGTATATACCCTTAATTTTTCTAACTTGTTAGTTGTCTTTCCCTCATTCAGTCATATATTGACTAAGACGTAAGAGCATATATGACTCTATGAGCCCATCACATTGTTGTCTTTTGCTGGGACGGCTGCACTGTTTCACAAGTCCATCTCCAAGACGAATGATTTTACATTAAAAACGCAATGATTGTAAAAAGTACATCTCTGTCCAAATCACGAGTAATTTTCCCTCACTTCTTGTTAATATCATTAACTTTAAAAAAAAAGTATTACAAAAATAACAGAGAACAAAGTGTAAGATCTAATAATAATAATTAAAACAGAGTGTTGGGACAGTTTACCAAGTGTCATAAGGTAGGAAGGATGGACAACAAAAACGGGTGATGTGTCAATTAGTAGGTTGTACGGATACATACTGGACACGACCCAGCCACTCCAATATACACTAGGGCACACCCAAGATGTGTTGTTGGTGTGTCATCTCCACATTGTGTAGTATCATATTTGTACCCGTGTGTTGGGACAGTTTACCAAGTGTCATAAGGTAGGAAGGGACACCAAAATATTCAGTGATGTGTTAATGACTGGGTTATCCGGACACATATTGGACACGGCCCGGACACTCCAACATACACTAGGACACACCAAAAGATGAGGGGGTTAGTTTGTTGTCTCCACATTGTCTCATGTCATATTTGTCCCCCTGCAACATAGGTCATACTATGGCACTTGTGGAGGAAAGGTTGTCCCAAATATCAACGTTATCAACGTGTTCGGAGAAAGATTTCAGCATAAGTTAAAACTGATATATAACATTAACCTACCATAGGATCACGAGATCACCTGCGCAGCAAGACGCGTCCTCACAAGGTCTAACGGGTATGTAATAGATGCAGCTGTTATTCCAGCCAAACCACCACCTAAGAGTCGCAAACAAATATCTGCACTAACATAATCCTTATGCCTGTCAAGCCCAGGAACCAGTTGCAACAACTGCAAGATATGCAATCCAAAAGGTTGATATGCAGTAAAAAGAAAGTTTGAATGATTAAATGAAAATGAGTATTGTAAAACTGCTACAGCTTACATTTTTGTAGTGTTCATAAGCAAAGAAGCTGATAGAGGAATAAGGAAGGCGATGAGCGATCGTGACCAAATTTCCTTTCCAGAAGGCTCTCACCCCCTCTTCACAAACAATGCGCGAAGCTTCGCGCCACATACTGGTTTTCCTTAGAGTTGCAACATCTGAGTGCATGCCTTGCACCTAAACAAAATATACAGTTTTGAGTTACTGATATAAGGCAATAACTTTCTACACAACGATAAGGTACCTGGGTCACCAATAACAAATCGAAAATTCTGATTTGTTACAATATGGACACAAAATTTTGGCAACTAAAGCAAGGACATGATGGAATGTAGCAGTAGCATAAATGATACAGCAAAAATAGGAGAAGAATCACCAGCCTATTAGATTAAATCAACTTTGAAAACACCATTCCACATGCAGAAGTACTTCAAAACCAGTGTAGGATAATGTCTAGCCAATGGCCTTTTCAGAGGCCTTATCCAGTGAGTCTATATGTGATATGTAAAAGTCCCACTTGTCAACCAAGTAAAGGAGAAATAACTATAGGCCCATATTGAGGATCAAAGGGGGTGATGTTATATATATATATATATATATATATATATATATGGTAAACGGGATATGAGCAATAGTGCTCATATTCCTACATGAGCCATGCACATGTGGGCCAATAGGAATAGAGTGCACTAGTGCACATGGGATGTAGGAGTCTATTCCTATTGGTCCACATGTGCATGGCTCATGTAGAAATATGAGCACTATGGCTCATATCCCGTTTACCCATATATATATATATATATATATATATATATATATATTCAATGTAGTTAAAGGCTACCTCAGTTGGTAAAGTACTTCATAGTATATTTTATAGGTCTTCATCCGAAATTGATTTTTTTTTCCCCTAAGCCCCCCACTAACTGAACTCACTGGATCCGCTCCTGTGCACACGCCACAAGGTTACAAACTTGCAAGAAAGGTTATTTCAGATACAACTATTTCCATTAGACACGATTGTGACTGTAACTAATATTTTGGAAACCACAATACTGCAGAGAACAACTTTTTTATTTTTAAGGAGACTTCAGTTTTTCTGTAGATATTACAATGATAATAGACTTGCACAATTTAACTTACTTGTTACAAGTAAATGAAATAACAGTATTACAAGACAAAGGCAAGCAGCAAGGATAGATGTGAATGATTTCTTCTTAGCTCTAATCTTTGACAACAACAAATTTTCCAGTTCCAAGATTTAGTGTAACTCAACGAATGTTATCCTTCGTGTATGTGTGCATCAGTGTAAACATGCCACCTTGGCTGCGAGGTGGGTTGGCAACTAGTAGCAGAACCATGTAGCTGCCAAATGTACACTGAAATAGGACGGTGGGCTGGAGCTAGAGCTGTAGTTGACATTCAACTATTGGAGATCGAGGCGGTCAATGACAGTTGATAAAGATCGAAATAATTGGGTCTAGGGTACCAAATTAGGGCATAGATCAAATTTTGAGAAAGAAACACCAAAAGAGAAGACTTGGGTAAACATTTAGTTAGGCAACAAGTATGTTTCGGTCTTTGGGCTTTTGTTAAGAAAAATCATAATGAGCACATATATCTAGATGAGCGCCTAGGTGCCTCGTTGCCTCACCATAAGTGCACGCCTAAGCGTCACTTCCGAATGACTAGGCATGCTTAGCGAGGAACAAGTCTGCAGCTAACTGTGATTTGCACCTAGGCACACTTCATGGACACATTGTAATCATTACCATTTATCAAAATTGTGTATTTGTAAATTCACAACATTCATTCCACTTAATACTATTTCATATATATATATATATATATATATATATATATATTTCAGATATACTTTTTCTAGGACTCTAAAAGCAAGTAAAATAAACAATAATATTTATATGGAAATGTCATTCTGTTTTTACTCTTTGGCTTAATGCATCATAGACCAACACAATTCCCTTAGCAAATTTTATCACCATATCTCTTCGTCTAGAGTCCTCAATCAGTCTGGTCTAGAGAATCTTGGAATGTGTTCATACGTTGGATATACTTGAACTGCATACTAGTCGGTAGGTCTTCCCACTTGCCAACTGACGTCTAGGATATACGTCATGGCCCTCTCACATTCATAGCTACTTGGCTAGGAATCATGCACCAAAATAGAGGGTTAATGTTATGTTGACATTAGATCATAAAAACTGTGTCGATTCTTTTATGGAGCATCCTTACCCCCATTTAACTAACCCCATTCTGATAGGAGAAGACTGAGATGATGATAAAAAATTTAGTAGCCGAAAACTCCTAGGAGGCCCACAAATTTAAGAATTTCGATTCGGCAATTCTTACTTGGGAGCTCATTTTTCTAATGACGAAAGCTCGTTTTCTATGCGACGGGAGCGTGTTTTCCCGACGACATAAGAGCTTCCCATAACATGACCACAATTTTAAAAGAGGACAATTTTTTTGAAAATGAAGTTAAATTTTTTTTAATACATGTTCATCAAAGTAACAATAAACTAAGGATTATTCATCTTGACATCATAAAAATTGCCATGTGAATGATCTATTAGTAAATTTGAACTGAACTTCATAAATTCTAATAAATATGAAGATATCTATAAGTTATGATAAAAAAAAATTAATAAACATAAAAAAATTATTAGCACACGCTCTCATCACGCTTCCAACTTTAGACTCTTCTAAGTAGTCGCACTCTCCCGCTTCCGCTCCTGATTTGGCTTCTAAGTGATGAATTAATGAGGATGACCTATTGCGGGTGAACAATTCAACAATTTAAATATTATATCATTCCAAACTAAGAGGAAACAATAAATAATAGTTAATACACAATTCATGCCTAAATGTATAAAAAATTCTAGATTTCAAGTAAAAATCTATTTTTTAACTTTGTTTCAAGAAAAAAAATCTGATCCAAAACTGTGGAAGCCATCAATAATGATAATTATAAGAAGGGTCAGAAACCATTTGTTAACCTAGCTTCTAATACCAAATAAGCTTATTACCACAAAGGTGACATCCTATACCCAGTATATACAAATGAAGCTTCAATCTGGATACAAAATACTAGGTATGATATACACTAATGCTCGTGGTAGTGTGAAGGAACAACAATTCCTAAAAATCTAAGATATCAGTAGCGCTAGAGCACAACAGAATTGTATATATTAATGCCCCTACTTGATATAAGGTCCATGAGACGGCTGTCAGGGCACCGATTTTTTTATATTATTTAATGTATGTAAGTCCAACTCTGAACAATAGCCCAACAGACTCATTATAATCCTTTTGGTTTGCGTAGAAAGTTTCTTTTATTATAGAATATATAAACGTCATATACTAGAATACCAAGAGACAAGTTAGTCAGACTAAAGAAAAAAAAATGGTGCAGTCATTGTCAAAATTATCTACCCTTCCGTCGCTCTAACAGTCTAACGCTCTCAATCTCCTCTACCATTTTGTCGTTGTCAATTTCCTCTCGATCTCTCTCTGTTTCTTGGATGTAATTGAACAACAAAACAAGTTACAATTTTATTCTTGAATCTAGATATCTAGGACTTCAGATGACTGAGGACATCATATATGTAGATTTCTTTACTCACCGATTACCATATATGCATATGGGATAATGTGATTCATGGCTACAAGTCTATCGCATATATAATTACTCATGTATATACACCAAATTCAAATTCAATACTTTAATTATTTGATTTCTTTCTATAGGCTTTTGTTTGTTCTTTTTTTTTCGTAAATGCACTTATGGACAATTGTATATATATCTACAATCTTTTAGGTTGCAGAAATGCAGTATGAGGCTATGAGAGAAATACCACAAACAATAGCTAAATTCTAAAAAAAAACTTTGTTCACTATGTATAGACAAAAAAAATCGTTTGCAGAGCACTACTGCACTAGAGAAGCAAATATGCCTCCTATAAGAAGAAAAAAATGACTGGAGCTGAAAAAAAAGCATTATATTTTGTTTATTGTGTTCAGAAAAAAAAAGTATTTCATTGTGACATATTATTTTGGATATTATATTTTGTTTATTGTTTTATTTCTTGAATTTTGTGTTGAAATAAGCTTTCAGGCCACCACTTTAAGAGTTCCTGTTAGGTCTCGAAATCTAAAGTCCGGCACTACACACACACATTCCATAACAAAGTCATCCAAATCAATGAGGAAGAACACTATTTCAAGATGATTCGTTCATAGGTATATGACACAGAAAGATCATTCAAACTTGAGCGACACTCGACATAAAGAAAGAAAAAATGGAAGGAATCTCACCTGAAAGAGGATTGTGAGGCGAGCGAGAGGGGCGGTGCAGGTCTTGCTGACCGCCCCGGCGACTCCTCCGGCGAGCAGGTTCGACATCGCCCCCATATGCTGCTGCTGCTGGTGCTGAGGACGGCGGGGGAGTTCCTCCGCTGCCGCCGTGTACTTGCGGGAACCATTCTCGGCGGCGAAGCCTCCGCCGACCCCCACCCTCGCCTCCGTCTGCATCTCCGGACTCGACGAACAATACAGCTAGGAAACCCTAACTCTAATTGGAATCGGAGAGAGAGAGTAATGAGGAATGGTGTTCGTTAGGAAGAAAACCCTAACCCTAGATTTGGAAAAAACCGACATAGGGATGAAAAGGAGCACACATGAAGGAAGAGAGGGAGGGGATATTCTTGCGGCTATATTACGTCACCGGCTATAGGTTTTTTTTTATGGGAATATTCTGCCCAGTTGCTGTGAAGAAAAAATTGCAAGTTGCTGCTGTGCTTATACTTTTCGGAAAATTTCACACAAAACATCATAGCTTATTTCATACAGATTATCAAATTTTAAAAATAATTATTCAGAGCATCAAAATGTCTATTAGATGGACATTTTTTATTTTTTAATATTATTTTTTACCTTAACTTCTTTACGTTTTAATGCTGTTAACTAAAAAAAAATAGAAAAAAGAAAACGCATCTTGAAAAAACGTTTTTTGCAGAGAAAACGTCATTCCCAATGACGTTTTCATTTTTCTATTATTTTTAACGCTCGCTCTCTCTCACACATCTCTCTCACGTTCACTCTCTCTCTCCCGCACATCTCTCACTCTCTCTCAACTCTCTCTCTCTCTCTCTCTCTCTCTCTCTCTCTCTCTCTCAACTCCCTCTCTCTCAACCCTCTCTCACTCTCATCCCTCTCTCCCTCTCCGTCACTCTCACCCCCCTCTCCCTCTCTTTACTCTCTCTCCCTGTTACTCTTTCCTATGTCACTCTTTCTCTCTCTTTTCATGTACGCCATCTACACTGGCTGATACCTGCACATTAGGTCATGTTTATCTGTACACTAGGTAACGTTCAATTTGTAACGTTTAAATTTAATCGGTTAAATTTAGCTAATACCCCCCCTCTCTCTCTCTCTCTCTCTCTCTCATTCTCTTTCCTCTCTCTCTGTCCCTCTCTCTATTCCCCCCCCCCCCCCCCCTCTCTCTCTCTCTCAACCTGTCACTCTCACCCTCTCTCACTCTCTTTACTCTCTCTGTCATTCTCATCCCTCTCTTTACTCTCTCCCTGTCACTATTTTCTCTGTCACCCATTTTTTCTGTATGCTAGTATACTAGGTAATACTAGTCTCTGTACAATAGGTAACGTTTAATTTGTAACGTTTATATTTTAACGGTTAAATTTAGCTTATATATATGACTCATTTGTTTTGTATATCTCATTCACTCTTACTCTCTTCACCATATTTTTCTCATACGGGAAATAGCTTACAATCGGTGAATTCAGAAGGCAAATTCAAGTCAAAAGATACTTACATCCATTATCTCCTACCATTTTTGCCTAAGCTATTTCTTGACATACCTCTGTAAGTCTCAATTCAGACGAAAGTTTGTGACTATGGATCAAAACTTAGTAATAATTTGCTACCATTGAGGTATACTAGATGGATTATCTTACCAAGGGAGTAATACTCATCTTATAACCACTTATCAAAATATCACATTAGCTAGTTTGCGTAGTATTATGTGTGATCGTTTTTCCATAAGTTATGAATTTACAATAAGGTGATTTTATGAAGATGCGTTGATAATAGTAGATTGTGAAAAACATGAAATTTTGTTGTTCAAAGTAATTTAGTTCCATCTTGTATTAAAATTTACATCATTCAATCACTAGCAAATATCGACACAACTATCATTTCAAGTAGTCAACATTTTTGTGATAACCAAGATTTCAATGTTGGTCCTAGTTGTATAAATCACACTGAAATTAACTCTGATACTGAAAATAATGATGCTGACGATGAAAACAGTGATGATTTGGTTGAAAATTTAGATTATTATTTAGATGATAATGATATTAATGTAGCTGGTTGCATTTTCGGGTTAATTGTTGGCAGACAATTTGATTCTCCTCAGGATTTTTAAAATTTTATTAGCGACCTAGCAATTACATATAAATTTAGTTGTTCATCTAAACATAACAATCATCAAAAAATAGTGTATACTTGTGATTCTCCAAACCATGTTGTTGGAGAGTATACGCTAAAGCTAATGGTGATGGTAGTACATTTGAAATTCGTACATTTGAAGGTAAACATTCATGTTTAGGTGAATTTACATGAGGACATCATCCACTAGCCACCACTGCATGGGTAAGAAATAGAATAATTAATAAAATTAGAGATAACAACTCGTATAGTCCGACACACATTGTACACGATATACTTAAAGAACGTCGGATACATATTATATATTCCAAAGCTTGGAGAGCTAGAAAACTTGCATTATCTGATATTAACGGCAGTTACGTTGATGCATATGGTTTGTTTTACAATTATGAAAACAAATTCCGGTAGCAAATATTTTTTAAAAACAGTAGAAAATAATGTCTTTCAAAGAATATTTATTTGTTTCAAGGCTTGTATGGATGGTTTCTTAAGTGGTTGTTTACCTATTATTAGTATTGATGCTACTTTTTTTAATCTAGATTCCAAGTTATTTATTTGTTGCTTGTACTCACGATCTAAACTATCAACTATATCATATTGCTTATTGTGTTGCTGAGAATAAAAAAATGAGTCGTGGACATATTTTTTAAACTGTTTGAAAATGTCTTTCGAAACTTATTTTGAACGGTGGAATAGTATTTTATTTATATCTGATAAGCAGAAAGGATTAATTCGTGGAATGCGAACAGTTTTTTTAAACTTTTTTCACTTTTTTTGTATTCAACATTTTAAACAAATTTTGAAAAATCAATGTCCTCGTACACTGACATATCTACAATGGTTTGACAAACTTGTCCGGTCTTATAATGAGATTGATGCGAATGGTTGGTTCGAAACAATAAAATCTGCTGATGTAAACGTTTTCAATTGGATTGTAGGGTCAAACGATGAAAATCGTAATTATCTAAAGTTATCTAAAATATATGTATAGATATCGTTAGTACAATATAATACGCTTAACAATAATAATATCAATTATCTAAAATTTACATTACCGTTCATGCGAAAATTAGACTAGAAATGTGAGACTCTCGCTCACGTTCAATGGCCGGAGTTGTAGGTCCACCGGGTATGCGTCCGTCATTTTGAAAAGTCATATGTATTTATGATTAGGACGTCACAAAAAATATACGTAATTAAATTGTTATTTTATAATAAATAAATTTTACCTATTTTTCTTTTTGTATCTTCTTCCTCTTGAACTCTTTTCAAACTCTTGCAGCCTCTTTCCTATTGAACTCTCTTCCTGGAGAAACTCTCACAAATGTTGTCTTCTTCTCCTTCTGTAAATTTATAACCGAAACCCTCATTCCTAAACACTCCCTTCTACTACCTACTCTTATCTTTTTTTTCGGTCAAAGGCTGTATCATGTCATGGCATGGACCATACTTTTTCTCTCTTCTCGAGAACCTTATGTCATTTCACAATGCATTCAAACAAAGCATTCTCACGGACTCCCAAGTGCATGCATGTAATTGTGAAAAAAGAAAAAAAGTAAGAAAAGAGTGTCAGGAAGAGAGAGAGAGAGAGGAGAGGGCCAAAGAGAGAGAGAGAGAAGAAATAAACAGACGAATGAGACAAAGAGGGAGGACAAAGAGAGAGGGAGAGAGAGAGAGAGAGAGACGGAGGACAAATAGAAGAGGAGAGTGAGACGGGAGAGATGGACAATGAGAGAGACAAGAGTGTCACGACCCGCACCCGAAAATCGGGCATGAGTCGTGGGTACGTCCAGCCTACGCCGCAGAATCGGCGGTAGAACGCTGTAAGGTCCGTTCTAGGTCAACCATCTATCTATATAACTCATAAAAATCTGTCAATAACCTCTCCAAAAGGAGGGCAACCACGCAATATATATATGAATACTCAATCACAATAATCTAGGGGAAGAGTAAAAGCACGATATGATAACAAAAGAAAACCAGAACCAAAGAGAGCAAGACAATATCCAAAATACAGTCAAAGGCTATAATAGTCTACAACATCTCACAGGCAACAAAAGAACAAGTACAATCATCCAAAATATAATCAGCTGGGAACAACCCAGGAAACCCACCTAGCTAACTAGGGTGCTAAAGGCGTCTCCTCGCAGGGCTCCTCCTCAGTCTCGGGGTCACAACACTCGTCGACACCCGACCCGTAGAACGTCGGGCAATAATCCTCAGGATCCTCTGGAAAAAATATGCCCAGTCAGGACTGGAGCGAAGTACATAACTTTGAAAGCAACTCCAAATACATGGTAAGGTGTATATAACGAGCAATAGAAAAGTATACAAGATGCACAGAAAATAAATACATGCTGGAGCAGAATAAGTAGCTGCAAAGTAAACTGGAGAACAATACAAGTAGAGAAGTAACTGCATGTGAGAAAACATGAATACTAGCTAAGTGCCTTGAGCACAAGTTCGTTATGTGATCGGCTTAGGTTGCACATGAAAAACACTACGATAACTCTGTTATGTGTGAGTTGCATAACCAACATACACATGAATACTGTTTGGCTTTGATCACATAACCAACTCCTACTCCCCTCCTCCACTAATACTCTTGGATACAACCACAACACCCTACGTACATGATAAGTAGCTCGCGCACATGAAGGCGAGAGCACAAGAAGCACATGAGAATCAATACCCGAAGCACATGATGAAATACACGTGATAGAGTACCCGTTGAACACGGTAAGGGGGATAACATCTCATGACGGGATCCACTAGTACCAGCTCGTGTAACAATGTGTCAGAATCAAGTATTACAGTTCTAGAACAGGTGATATAAACGCTATCATGAAATGAAAACTATCAGAGGTAGGTACTCGCCTGATGTCCTGAGCAACTGATGAGGATCGAGATCTGGACCGGTATCGCAAGA
The DNA here is from genome assembly GCA_036927795.1 of Iris macrosiphon. Lineage (NCBI taxonomy): Eukaryota > Viridiplantae > Streptophyta > Magnoliopsida > Asparagales > Iridaceae > Iris > Iris macrosiphon. The sequence goes on along the minus strand of JAYESA010000018.1, from coordinate 152,790,282 downwards.
ACCTATTGCGAAAAGCAGAATTAAACAGAGTTTAAGGAGTTAAACTGATATAAAATAATTAAAAATAGGCTTCTAGGGCTATTCTAGGTCGAACGGGTCAAACTGGTGAAATTCGGGTCAAAAAGTCAACCCGGGGGTCCAAAAAGTCAACTCTAGGTCAAAACTAGGTCAAACGTTGACTTTTACGGTCAACGAGGACAATTATGGTCAAACGGCACGTAATTTTTTTTTTTTAAGTTGTGAAACGCCATTTGGATAGGCGTTATGGCGCTTTATTTGTAAATTACAAACTTCTGTGCTTTACGTGGGATTTATTAAATTTTCGATGCTCTGTATGAAATTTTCTGTATTCTTTTTTAGGACTATTTGATTTTACCTCCTGTTAGGTTAGATATATTGATATTACCCTCGTTAGATCAAAAGTTGAGAATACCGCTCTGAAAGTGTCGTTAAAATTTTTGAAAGTGTCGCTAAAGTTTTGAAAGTATCATTAAGAAATTTTTAATGACACTTTCAGGAGGATATTCTTAACTTTTGATCTAACATGAGTAGTATCAATATACTTAATCTAACATGGGGTAAAATCAAATAGCCATTTTTTTTGGACCAGCCCAGACTTTGGCCATCCGTTTCGGGCCCGAATGAGCTTGGTACCCAGCCCGGTCTTGTTAGTGTCCTGGCCCCGGCTTTGGTCATGTCCTATCTCGGACCAAACTAGCGTTGGCCGATCCGGTCCGAGTTTTCGGGTTGCATCTTGAACAGGATCAATATGGACTAATGTTCATAAAATAAGAACTTGATTTCTTAATAGAAATAAGGAAATTTTTGACTTTTGTCGCATTTATTAATATGAATTTGTACTTATATTTCATTTTTTGTGTTTATTAGACTTACAATACATTTTTTTGTCACAGAAAATATTTTTCGTAACAAAACGAATGTTTTTTGTGACAAAATGATTGTTTTCTGTGACAAAAAGTGAAATATAAATTTAATAAACACAAAAGTGGGATATAAGTACAAATTTATATTAATAAGTAGAACGAAAGTTAAAAATTTCCAACGTCTTTTGAGTAATTAATGCAACTGTTATGAGAATGGTAACATGGAACAATATCAATATATTGAAAGGCATAATAATAATTTAGTATATCAGTGAAAAGTTGGAAATAGATTAAAAAATACTTTTATTTAGTAAATACAAAAGAATTTTTTTTAAAATATTTTCATTCACTTTGTTGTAGAATTATCTGGAATTAATAATTGGATGATTCTTAGTCATGAAAAAGATATCCAAATACATAAACTAAATTCTCCAAGTATCACTAAATTTTAAGTTAAAAATAATAGAACTCAGAAGAACTTAAGCTCAGAGTTCAAATAATACAAAGTAAACACTTAGAAAGTGTTTGGTTGCGTGAAAGTGGCTAAGAAGTGGGCTTTTTTTTCTTCTTCTGAATATCTGAATCCAGACCTCTATTTGGCTATGTTGTAAGATGGAAAAAAAATTAGTTTTTCTGTGAATTCTTTTATTTTCGAATTGTTATTCTTCTTCCCTGTCGATTTCACCCAATGTAGCTTCAGAATTGTAATATTAGCTTGTACACTTATGTGTAACAAAATATTGAAGTAAAATAATTATTTCGTGCGTTTAAATTTTGTGTGAAAAAAAAATTGTACTGAAATAAATAGGATTTTTTTGCACTTAAGGGTAATCTCAGCCCTCATAGAAAAGGTAACCATGTGTATTACTCACTTATGCTTTCATTGGAGTAACCAAACAAAAGAAGTAATATAAAATTTATTTTCAAAGACATTTCAACTAACATCCAAACAACCAGGCTCCATAAGTTCTCACCTCCAACTTCCACATATTTTAAATTTGATAGTGGAACTCATCACATATTTTAAATTTGTTGGAAGAGTAATAATATTCATCTCTCTAAAGTGTTCCTCCAAACCATCCCTCCTTATGTGACAACAGACGTAACATGTTAAGTAGTATTATGTGACATCTAACATGACAGCTAACATGACAAATTTTAACCAAAAAAATTAATTATCTATTTTTTAATATTAATATTAAATGTCATTTACACTAACGTCTCAGCTTATTACATGAACCTTTCTTATTTTTAAAATAAACATCCCCTATGCTTTATGTTTTATTTTCAAAATAAGGGTGGTTAGTGTAACAATTATTTACATCTCAACTATTAGAATGGGGCTTATAACCGGCTCCAATTTAAGTCGTCGTATGTATATCATCAACCAATTAATTTAAAAACTTAAAAATCTTTTTAAGTACCGTAACCGTAGTGGTTTTCTCAAGTAGAAAAAAAAAATTTAAAAACATAAAATTCTCCTAACTATGTAAATCCTAAAATATTTTAAAATTTAAATTATATTTAAACTAACTAAATGAAATTATGTAACAAAACACATATCTAAAATTTTAAAAACATATTTATATTAAATTATAAGTAAAATATATTAAAATTATATTTAAAATACATAATTTTAATTTCTATATTTTAAAAATATAATAATTTATATATATATATATATATATATATATATATATATATATATATATATATATATATATATATATATATATATATTTGCACGTGAAAATAACTTAATAAAACACATGAGAGGTGCTTGGTGAGAAACTATTATATAGCAACCCATACATACAACACAGAGGAGAAACATTCAAGTGAGGGATAGAATAGAAGAAGATGCAGTGAGCAGTGAGCTTGGTTAAAACCTTGCAATTATTGAAGAACATGCACGATGCATGTTAACATGATCATCTTCTTCAAACACTTCCTCTCTCGGGAGAGTTGTCGTCTATTATTATCCCCACCCTTCCCTTGACACTGACACTCTTGTAGGAGTACTTGCTCGCAACGTAGGCATATGCACCGAGGTTCAGCCCATTTATGGCAACAATCAGCCAGTAGAAGCGATCCAGATGGCTCCTGTTCAGATCCTTGGCGATCCAGCCGTCGCCGCCGCCTTCGCCTCCTTTGGCCGTGATATAATCGACGACGGTGATCAGAAGGCTACTGAGGAAGCTGGCGGCTCCCATGACGCTGAGATAGAAGGCTATCCCCAGGCTCCTCATGCTGTCCGGCACTTGGTCATAGAAGTACTCCTGCAACCCCACCACAGTGAACGCGTCACCCACGCCTAGTATCATGAACTGAGGGACCAGCCAGAACACGCTCCTCGTCGTCGTCGTCCGCAGCCTCTTCGCCTCGACAGCCGCTGCCACCGCCAACGCCACGAGAGCGAACGCCATGCCGACCCCGATCCGCTGCAGGATGCTCATGCCCCTCTCGTTCCCCGTGGCGCGCCTCAGGAAGGGCACTAGGACCTTGTCGTAGAGGCAGACCGAGACGATCATGCTGGCGGCCGCGAAGGCGTAGAGGGAGGCCGCGGGGATCTCGAACCGCCCTCCCGCTATCCTCCGGTCCATGATGCTGCCTTGCTTGATGAAGAAGGTGGAGGCTTGCGCGACGCACATGCCGAACGGCAGGGAGGACAGCCATATGGGAACGATGGATACTACTAGTTTCGTCTCCTCCACCTGGGTTACGGTGGCTAGTCGCCATCGATTCTCTTCTCTCGTCGCCGCCACAGCAGCTACGTTCTCCACAATCGCGGCTTTGTCCAGAAATCTGTCGTCAACAATTAGTTAGGCTCCGACGGTACCAATCCGACACGACCGATACCAATACGTTGTGGCATGTCACGATCCGATACCGACCAATATCTTACCGATACCAACAAGGCAAGGGTATAAAAGCATAGTAAAATTGTCAAAGTATGTAAAAGAAGAAAACTTGTGAAACTCGTGTAAACTAAATCGGCGGGGGTGACAATTATTTCATTCAATTTCAAAACTGCTAAAAGGTAACATTGAAAATACTTAAAATTATGACTAAATATATAAATTATATTTTCTTAAATATTAATAATTATATGTTCTCCGGTACCAAAAAAAAATCCGATACTCCGATTCGGTACCGTCAATCCTGGTACTCATAAGAATAATCTGATACCGATAATGCAAACCTTGGACTTTAAAGTTCATGCTACTTGTACCAAAAATTGGTGAGGGTTGAGGGTTGATTACCAGACTGAAGAGTTGAAATTATACCTGAGCTTATTGGTGTGGCAGAGGAGCCTCGTGTCGCTTTTGCCTGTTCTTGGAGCTTCGTACAACTCTCCGGCGTCCGAAGGAAGGGGAAGGTGCCTCTTGGCCACAGCAGCCACGAGAACCTGCAGCATCGGTGTCAGAGGGCTTCCCTGCGGTGCACGATACCGATATCTTGGCTTGCCCACGAGGAAGACCACGAGGTTGATCCCCATGACGGTTGTGAGGACTACATCAGCGGTTCCCCAGCTCACATTATCTTGGACATACACCACCACCGTGACACCGAGCATTACTCCGCTGCACACGCCGCAGTTCCACCAGTTGAAGTAGGACATCTTCTTCTTCCTCTCCCCGGCATGGTTGTCATCGAACTGATCGGCCCCGAAGCTCTCGAGAGAGGGCTTGTGTCCCCCTGTGCCGATGGAGATCATGTACATGGCAATAAAGAAGACCACCTCATGGATCCTTAGAGGTTTGGCGCAGGTGTTGGAGTTGCATGGCTTCAGGCTCGGAACAAGTTGAGACATGGTCAGTAACAAAAGACCCTGTAGAGACAGGTTAAATTGTTCAAATTTTGTACCATTTTTTTTCTTCTAGGTAATTAAATTCAAGACGCATGTTACCCCTAGATAGATGATGGTCGACACCAGAACAGTATAGAACCTCCCCAAATAGGCATCAGCAGCAAATCCTCCGATAAGTGGCATCATTGTGGTGACACCGATCCAGTAGTTCACATTCTTGACTGCAGTCTTCACATCCTGATGCAACACCTTGGTCAGGTAAATGATGAGGTTGGTGGATAGCCCGAAGTAGCTCATCCTCTCACTGAACTCGATTGCTGCAGAAGATGAATTCATGTTTCGAATCAGACCAATTCGCGTGGGAAGAACTATGGAGCATAGTTTACAGTATCGGCCGATACCGTTCCAATATGGCCGATACCGATACAGTTTGGCATGTCTCGATCCGATACCCGATACCCGATACTAACCGATACCGACATTGAGGATCTTTTTTCTGGTCAATTCGGCAAAACAAAATTGAATTTACAAAATTAAATTTATAAAGTATCCGATACCCGATACTTCTCTCGGTATCCATTGCAATTCGGCAAAACAAAATACTTACATTATGTCTAAATATATAAAATATGTTTTATAAAATGTTAATAATTTATTAATAAATATTATTTTCTTTTCGACACCAAAAAGAACTGATACTTTGATCCGAAGTTGTCGATACTGTCGTTTACCGCCGATACGGATACTCACATCATAACTAGCAACTGCGATGATAACAGTTGAATTTACAGTTAGCTCTATAAAAATATAGAAACCTGAATATTACTTATAGACAACCTCACATCATAATGTTAGATTTTGTGTCATAAAATATTTTTTCTATCATATATATTCTTTTAGTTATGCTTAATGGCTTCATTTACACACATAGCAGAAAGGAAAGAACTGAAAAGGTTAAGGCATAAACCTGATGCCAGTTAAGGTTAAACCTTTGGGAGGTATATGCAAATTGTTCTTGGAGAAAACTAGAAACATTCAGATTTATGGAACTGAAACTGATTGAAGAGTTCGGATCGGATTTTGACAAGCTCAAAAATCAAACATCAGATATCAGCTAAATAGGAACTTACATTAAGAACTTGCAGTATGGTTATGACGTGTGTATTTTTTTTTCTATTTAGGCCCTTCAAAAAAATTAAGGGATGAGCTCCATGTAATCCGACGGTTTATCATTGATGAGTTTTAAAAATTAAGAACTCATGAGTTCCTCTAGGATTTTTGCATCGGAATATATATTAAGAGCATCTTCAACCCTGTTGTGAGTTTGAAAAAAAATAATTGCCACATAGGAATCACAACTTCATATTTCAAAAATCATTCTCCAATGCAAATATGAAGTTAGTTGTGAAGTTGACATGGTAATGACATGACAAAGACAATGTGAAGTTGGTTATCTAGATATAGACAACGGACTTGTACTTTATTTCTACATCATCAATTATGAATAAAAATATTTATTAAAAAAAGAAGAAGTTGAAAAGTTGTCTTGAAAGTTAGAAAAAAAAAAAAAGTAGTTTTTTTGTTTTCTCAATACTTTTGTATTGGAGAACACTTTTCTATCTTATTGTCATGTGTGAATATAATCTTGCCACACAAAAAAGACAATAGGAACAGAGATGCTCTAAGAAAGTTGACATGCTAGAAGACTTAAATATATTTATGGAAACGTTCTTCTTTGACACGTTTGAAACTGACGCACTCTTGCTAGCGCGCATCTTATAGATGCCCAACTTGTGTGTGTGTGTGTGGGGGGGGTGTAGTGGGGGTGGGGCACAAAAATTTATATATCTTTGCGTCAGTTTCAAGGCATGTGTGCGTGTGCAAGCTAGAACCACCAGTCTCCACAATTGGGTATGAGAATGGCATGCATACGTGGGGAAATAGTACGAAAGAATCATGTTGATCTTGAATAACTAGCTGATATGCTTAAATATGTCCATTCTTTGCATAATTGCATTCACTCAACAAACTCGGCCTAAATGCTTATACACTAATGAAATTATGGGCTAACAGTACATAAAATCAGAAATTAATAATGATCAACAAAGCTACGTCTCTCATCTTCTGAATTGATTGAGGGGATATACCTCTAAAATCTATCCAGTTCAGAGATGGCTAGAGAAAGTATTATTTACAGTAACCTCCTTTATGTTTTATATTTATTACACGCATTTTTTATATTTTGAAAATAATTACACTAACCTTCCCTATGTTTTATGTTTACTACACGAACCTCTTCTATGTTTTATATATGTTTTAGGTAAATGGTTATTATACTAACAACCCTTAAAACATAGATCATAGAAAAATGTCCGTATAGTTATTTTCAAAATAAAAGTTCCGTGTAATAAACATTAAACATATGAGAGGTTCAGAGATGGCTAGAGAAAGCATTACTGTTAACTTCGCTCGTTACCTATGATGAAGAGGGACGCTTTCCAAACTCCTGTGGAGGCTCTAACAGGAACCTTCCCTTCGTGATCGATCGATGAATCATAGACCCATTTCTCCTCTCCTTCCGACTCCTCTCTTCTCTCCATGAGATATAATGCACTTAAATCTCCCCTTCAAGGAGAAGTTCAGGCTATTCCAGAAGAAGCTATAGCAACTGAGTGTGGTATCAACTCCTGAGGCTGAGAATAAAAGAAACCCGAGTGACTGCTTATATAGTTTTTTTTCTTTTTCTTTCCGACTGGCTATCATCCCAGTGAAGAAGAGGGCGTCACTTTGCGTGGCAGTAGCAATCACACATGGTCAAATTAAAACACAGATATGTAGGTCATATCCTGCTTTGATAAGGAGGATCGAAATTAAGCACTAAAGGAATTTGAAAGTGCGATAGTGCGCCAATACTTATCTCTCTTATATTATTTGGACTAACAATGTTATTAGAAATGAACACCAACTACTACTTAATTAAAACATTGGCATATCCTCTGTATAACTGGGAAGTGGAAGTGGAAGCCAAAGGCAAATGAGGTCACTGAGGATGAAGATGAACCAGGATGATCAGCACTAAGAGTCACATCAAGCTCTATGGTTGGGTCAGAATGTGCGTACTTATAGTTGTTGAATGCTTAATGCTGCACTGAGCCTAGCTAGAGGCACACACATCCTTTGTCAGAGTATCATGTGACAACCAAAATATTGCATGAAATTAATTAGCATGTGTAAATTGTAAACCCAGTTGATATGCTCATCATAATGATGCGGTTGACACTATCTTCTTGAGTGCTGTGGTTGGTGGATTCGTCACCGGACACATCAATATTTCGTTCAAGGAACGAGTTCTTCATGGCATGTAGAAGGTTGACGACATTAATTGTGGTTGTATATAATATTTTGCTAGAGCATCACTTCCTCAGTGGAGCTAGCCATTAACCTCCAGAAATGTAGCTCCCAAGTGCATCATTTTTCTTTTTTAATTTAAAGTTGAATCCCTTGCTTGCGCCTACAACTTTTTCACTTAGTGGGCAAATCAAATTTGATATGGACTAAACCAATTACCACAAACCATTCCATTTGTGGTAGTTCCATTATCGATATAATGGAACCCAATATTCTTACCCAATATTCTTCATTTCTTGTGTTAGTTTTCCATAGATAGTGGACTGGGGGTCAAGATGAGTCTAGCTCAGTGTGTAGAGAACAGAGGTGTATACATTTTGTGGGCGCTTACTTTTGCTTCTTGTGTTAGTTTTCCATAGATAGTGGAACCTTGCTTCTTGCATCAGTTTTCCATAGTGGAAGCCTAACGTTAGGTAACAAAACTCCTGTTTGAAATGTATTTGTACAGTGAGCAATACGACTTTTGTTCTTGTTTGTGGTTCCCTCAAAACCTCTCTTTTAGTGAAACACTGATGTGGGTTCAGTGGGGTGGGGGGAGGACTTGCCTACCACAGAAGTATGGGATTCTACTTTCCTAAGCATTTTATCACATCTCGATTCCGAAGGACCGAAAGTCCAACAACCAAAATCATCTGGTAGCAGAAAAAAATGGAAGTAGACTCAAATAGATCCCCAACATCCATTAGAACATTTTTTTCTACGCAGAAACTAATTGATGTAATCCATCATATAAACTCATTCCAGATCAAAGAATGCAGGCAATAATTTCAATATATTTAAGTTGAGGTCTGTATCCAAAACCACCACCTACCAAAATACCAGGTTTTACTAGCAGAAATAACATATTCAGATATCTTCTTAAACGCAAGATGCAAAGAAATCTTATTACAATGGTAATATCAATTCATACAAAACGAGAAGCTCTGTATTTTACTCTAAATGCTTCATCGAGGCCATGAAAATTTCAGAGAGAACAATCTAGACTACACAAAACATCGATCGTTAGATCGAAAATTTTCTTACTGACGATAATCCTTCCTTCCACAGCCTCCAAAATGACACCAGAAATCAAGTGAGAAGATAATCTACATGTTGCCGAGGTCATCTAGCCCCAAGAGGGCCAACTCTTCAATTTTATGAGGTCCCTAAATGAACCACCTAAGCTGAACAACAGCTTCTTTGTGAACCAGCAGAATCAGCCACATTGATGGTTGTCCCCTGAATTGGAACCCCAGCACTGCTGGCTGCCTCTTGTGCAGCAAGTGCTTTCTTGCTTATTATGTGGTAGATCTCAGTTAAAATGGTCTGAAATGCCTGCTCAATATTGAGTGCTTCCAGTGCTGAGGTCTCCAGAAAGGAGAGTCCCTCTTTCTCAGCCAGTGACTGGGCATCATCCCCTGACACAGATCTTAGATGGTTTAAGTCGGCCTTGTTACCGGCCATCATGATGACAATGTTGGAATCAGCATGGTCTCTGAGTTCACGAAGCCACCTCTGGACATTTTCAAAAGTTTGCCTCTTTGTTATGTCATAGACTAAGAGAGCTCCCACTGCACCTCTGTAATAAGCACTGGTGATGGCACGATACCTCTCCTGACCAGCAGTATCCCATATTTGCGCCTTGATTGTCTTCCCTTGTATCTGTTGATGAAACTAAATTACATCAAGAAAGTTCAAATAGCATATATTAAGGAGATGTAAGCATCATTACTTGACAACACCTAACATTCTCAAGTTGGACAACCCACAATATAATCACAATCAAATAACTGGCATGAAACCAAAAATAAAGGCCCATGTCGTTGCAGCTGTCCTGAAGGAATACCAACTTCAAAACATATTAGTTCCATAAAGAATCATTTACCTGTAAACAGTTCCATACCATTCTCTACAGCAACACAATCACCTTAAAAAGCATGTAGCAATAGTTAACGTGTGAAAAGCAGCAGCAGCTGCTAGGATAGGAAGGGGCCTGGTAAGTAGGGACCAACGCAGGCTTACGCGGAATTAAACAGTTTTCTGTTGTGGCACTATTCAATCTATACTAGTCAAGGGCAAATATCTAGTTTTGCCAAGTACCCATTGTTTCCGCAAGGGAAAACACTTTTTAGGTTAGGTCATAATATTTGACACGGCAGCTAGACAAGTCCCAAAAATGAGGCCATCATTCCTCTATATAATGTTTTTATAAATCCAAAATCCAGCAAATCCAATAAATCCAAAATTTGTAGGTTTTTTTTTATTCTTCTCCAAGTAGCAATAGGCTTCCCCAAGTCCATAGTGTTTTTTTTTTTTTTTTGGGCCCTGGCCAGTCTCCGCTGCTGCTTCAAAAAAGAACTAAAAATTCAAAAAAATGGAGACCCCCTTATGGAAGGAGGCCCTAGCGGCTACCTAGCCCACCTTCCCCTGGAGCCGGCTTTGATATTTGAGTATGTGGTGGTGGTGGTGGTTGGGTGGGTGGGTGGGGTGGGGGGTGGGGGTGGGGTGGGGGGGTGTCATTTGTAATACCATTAAACCACAGGGAAAAATACTCCTAAGAACGAGTAAGCATTTTAGCAAATGAAGGAATCATTATTCATCATCAATGACTAGCTTGTCCTAAGATAGGACCTAGAGGGCATCCAGCACCCAAAGCAGGCCGTGTGGCCCAGGCCTAGGTGATGCAGAATTGGTTCAGGAGGGGCCTAGACAGGCCTCTTTTAAGAACATTTTTAAACAGTCACTATAAAGGTCGAGATTGAAGTTGTGTCAAAGAAATACAACATAATATATTAATTCCACAAGAATTAATATTCATTCGTTAGAACAAAGGACTAAATGGATCAATAACAATAACTATGGATGGAAAGGAACAGACTCATAAGGGTATCTATTATACACCTGGTACTAAGGCAACGAATATAAAATTAGTATCTTACAATTGTTTATCCTGATCAAGCTGCCAGTTGTGATCAGTCCCTCCAACTAACACGTTATTATTTTAGAAAATGGGGCTTCAGTGAACAGATTGCACAAGGGACATCAAGATGTAAATTGTTGGACCATAAGATGGCAAGCAAATTGAAAACCATGGTTGCTATAGCAACATCTGACAAGAATGTCATCATTATAAAAGCCTGTTACCAATAGACAGTCAGCAATGGAGCAAAATTATAAACAATAGAATGCTCCATAAAAAAAAAAATCATATTACACGACTAGAACGGAAGCGAGCACGAAACAATACCTTACCCTGACAATAACGAGTAAAATAACAAGGCACAAATTAACCGAATTAATAGCACAAGAACACAAAATATACGTGGTTCGGTCAAACTCGACCTACTCCACGGAACAAGGGAGGAGAAAAGTTTATTGAGATACGAGATCTCTCCTTTCAAGAAAACCTTAAAAGGATTACAACCACAAGCAAGCAACCCTCCCTTATCAAGATCTCTCCTTCTCCTCTTGAAGACTCCTTTAATGGCCACCTAGAAAATCCTCTCTTGATAGCTTCCCTTCTTTAGCCCTTTGCCTACAAACCATAGGCGGGTGGAGATCCTTATAATAGGTTTATCATAATATTACTAAATATTAAACCAAATCTAACATTAAATACTCTCTCAGTATATTCCTATATATTGGAGCAAATACTAACCAAAACTAGACCCTAATTATTTGAAGACGAGTCAAAATTCCAACAATCTCTACTTTAACGAGTTGTTCACTTGCCACCTAATGAGAGCGTTCCAATGCTCCGTGCTCCTTTACCTTAGCACCGACTTTTGGTTTTCTCCCCACATAAATTGTTTTGCAAGAATTGAAACTATCAACCGCTTCAATCCTACCCAAGACTAAATACGGCATGGCCACTAATACGATTTTGATCCGCCAACCACTACGGTCTTTATCTCAGAAACTAAGAAACTCCCTTTGGCAACTCCACCACGGACTTTGCCACCAAAATCGAGAAATTGCATCCGCTCCCTCCGCCATGGTCTTTCCCACCATAACCGAAAGACTGTACAGTTGGCCCACATACACAATTTTTGACACTAAACCGAGAAACTAATGCTAGTCCCTTTCTTCAACATGTTTTTTTGTCCAGAATTGTAAAATTGTATGTACCACGATCTTTGCCTCCAGAATCGAGCCTTTGACACCATAACCGAGAAGCTCATTCTCACGGTCTCTGTCCTAGTCTCCTAGATACCGAGAGACTGATTTCGTCAACCCTACTACTGGAGCCGAGTATCGTACTCCAACCGGAGTACCTGAATGGAAGTCACCATAGACTTGTGCATCCCGTCCACCTCGAACTTGATATTATTAACTTTGCTACCTGGCATCTCGAAATTCAGAAAATCTCTTAGATCTTTATGAACCAATCGATTTCAACAATCTCAATCTAGAAAGATAGGGAGCGAACTAGTGTTATCATCTACCGTTGACCTAGATCCAAGAGTATGAAATCATTTACGGTTATGTAGCTCTGATACCAATTGTTGTGCAAGAGGCGGTGAGCATAAACAAAACTTTGACTTGATGATGATGAATAAAATAACAAGGCACAAATTTACTGAATTAATAGCACAAGAAAACGAAATATGTGTCGTTCGGTCAAACTCGACCTACACAACGGGACAAGGGAAGAAATTTTTATTGAGATCTTCGACAAGATCCCCCTTTCAAGAAACCGTAACAAGGATTACAACCGCAAACACCGTAAACAACCCTCCCTCCTTTATCAAGATCTATGACGAGATCTTTCCTTCTCCTCATGAAGGCTCCTTTAATGGCCACATAGAAAATACTCTCTTGATAGCCTCATTTCTTTAGCACCTTGCCTAGAAAACTCTAGGCTGGTAGAGAGCCTTATATAGACCTCTCATAATATTATTAAATATTAGAACAAATCTAACATTAAAAGGCTCTCATAATATTATTAAATATTGGAGCAAGTCATATCCAAAACTAGACCCTAATAAGGCTTTCTTTATCAAAACATGAGCCGAAATCCCAACATTAGAAAAAACACCGACTAGTGTTGGATTCACGAATAAATCAAAAAGTGGAGGGTACATAAAGGAATTGAGAGTATGTGGGATGAATAATGATGGTGGACTATATGGCATAGACTTCGTATGGTTTTTGCGATCATCAATTGTTAGCAATCTGTATAGCGCTTTGTTTGCCACAAGACAAAGGAAAGAACATAAATAAAAAACCCACAAAAGAGACAACAAAGCCAACCAATCTTGACAGTGATTATTGTGATGGAATTATGCTCTGGTTCAGCTAAAGACGAGAGACTAAATTAGAACCACCAAAAATAACACAGAAAAACTAATGAGAGTTGCATAGTAGGAACACAGATGAAGACAAGATAAGAGAAACTTAAAAAATAATGCTTGTGACAGAGTTCCATAAAGAAAGAAGAATCCGAGTATGTATTGTATGGTGTGAGGAGCTGGAACAATACTACATGAACAATATCACAATATCCAACAGTGAATAATAATAAGGCTATTAACACACTCTCGGTAATGAAAACAACCCGCTCCAAATCTAATTTTGGTAAAAAACCACACATCTTGGATTGAACCAAAATCCGGTGAGATCTGCCCATCTTGACCTAAAGCAAAACAAATCTAGATATAGACCACCCGTTTTGGTTCAAAAGAAAATCCAGAGAGGGTAAATGATCTTTACATAAACAAAATATTGTGGCAGTAAGAGTTCATGATCTTTGCTTGAAACAATATCCAGTGAGTCACATGTCTTGATCTAAACTAAAACAAACCTCAGTAAGAGCCACCAATTTTGATTCAGAATCAAAATCCTGTGAGGGTCACCTCTCTTGGTCTAAACAAAATAAATGTTGAAGGTCACCTGTTCTGACCTAAACCAAATTAAATATTTTTGACAGCCACCAGTCTTTGCTTGAACCAAAGTAAGTAAAGGTCATCAGTCTTTAAACCAAATCAAATTTTGGTAAGAGCCACCTCTCATGACTTAAGCCAAAATCCGGTGAGGGACATTCATCCTCATCCAAAACAAACTTAGTGAGAGCAAGGTTCACACTATCGAAATCCGAACTGGTATCAGATACTTCTTATGAGTACCGGTGTCGGTATTTTCGACAGTTTCAGAGGTTTCGAATAGCGATTGACAGAATTCTTCTTTTCAGAGTCAAAATTTTAAAATAATAATTATTTAAAAACTAAAAAATATTTCATATATTTAGGTTTGAAGGGAATAATATTAAGATTGATGGATGTTGAGAATCTATAAATATATGCTTGAACAAATTGAATGGTTACATTTACGTCGTAGCATGTAGATTTCAACACATCAAATTATTGTATCAACACCGTTTTTCTTATATTTCTCTTTTTCTTACAATTTTTATTTGTTGAATTGACTGGAAAAGAGTCATTGAGGGTATCGGCTAGTATTGGTAGTGCTTGGTAAAAGATCGTGCGAGACCAACAACAATACAATATAACAGATACATATCGGCCGATACTGTAAACCTTGAGTGAGTCACCCATTTTGACCTAAGTCAAATCAAACTTTCAAAAAGGTATGTTCTATTGAGCCTTACCAATACATTGTTTCCCTCATTCGGTGAAGTAAGACATATGGACAAGAAAAATACCAAATTTGTCAATTATCACTCAATATTTTTGGATAAGACTCTAACAACAGAAAATTTGATGAAGTAGACTTATTTGGAGTATATAGAAGCGGGGAGAGAAATTTGAAATTAATGGTTTTAAAATACGTAGAACAAAAACACAATATATGAAAAGTGTGTATGAAATAAAACTTCAACCAAAAGGTGAGGAGAAATAAGGGAGTAGATATAGATGAACAAGAGATATATAAGAGTGATAATTTTCGGTATTGAGGATCAATCATTCATAATGACGAAGAGATCGAGAAGGATGTCAATCTTCTGGAGTAGTTTGCGATTTGAAGTTTAAAAAAATTCCATAAGACAAAGAGATCGATAAGGATGTCATTAAAATGTAGTACTTCTAGAGTACTTTGTGATACGAAGATAACTTTGAAGTTGAAAAGAAAATTCTACAAGACAAAGAGAGCGAGAAGGATGTCATTAAAATGGAGTACTTTGTGATACGAAAATAACTTTAAAGTTAAAAGAAAATTTCTATAAAACGGAGAAGAAATGGAGTACTTTATGATACGAAGATAACTATGAAGTTGAGATGAAAATTCTATAGGACGGTTATAAGATCATCCATGCTTTATGGATCAGGTCGTTAGGAAATTAAGAAACATCTCCCGAAAATTAGTGCTACAGAAATGAAATGCTATGATAGATGAGTGACAATACATTAAAAAGTATAATAAGAAATGATTGTCTTTGTGGGAAGTTAAATGTGACACCAATTGAGGACAAAATGATAACAAAATCAGATAATCATCTTAGGTGGTTTTTGGACATGTGCATTAAGACCAATTGATTCTCTAACAAAGAAAGGTACGATAGTAGTTAAGTATTAGTTATTTAGTCCCACATCGGATAGAGAATAATGAGAGACTAGTCTTCTCTTATATATATATATATATATATATATATATATATAATAATAATAATAATAAAATTATATATATTTATATAATCTCGCAATCAATGAAATTATACTATTATTCTCCTTCTACATGGTATCAAAGCCAAACACCTACTCTCCCTCTCTCTCTCTCTCAAACCCTAACCCTAGCCGTCGCTGCCATCCTCCCCCCCCCCCCCGCCAGCCTCCCTCTTCTCTACCGCCACCACCACTTTCGACTCCCCTGCCCCTACCTTCTCTGACTTCCATCTTCCACCACCACTAGCCCGGCCCTCTGCCCCGACCCTGCCTCCATCAGATCACCAGCCAGACCCTCCAACCCCACCACCGCCCGCCTCCATTCGGCTTGCTCGACCTCTGGCCCGCCCACCACCCGACCTCTGACCCGCCTCTGGACCTAACCCTAGATCATTACAGATTCACAAAACCCTGCCCCCCCCCCCCAAACCCTAGCCGCCACCTTCCGGCTGTAAAAAAAAAATTCGTCGGAGTTGAGATCTTCAAAGGATAAACTATGATAGTTTACGTGAACCTCTGAACCTCGACAACAACATAAGGAGTTAATAAAGAGAAAATTTGATTGTTTGTGTGAATTTTTGTTCCTGGTCCGGTATTCACATCATGATCTAACAGAGAACAAACTAGATTTGCGTAAATCTCTGTTCGGACTTGTGTGATCCACATTCGATCTCTGTCAACATTGCATGAGCCAGTTCTGGCAACGTTGATCGTGCATTAGCGAGGTTGATGTGAATATCGGGTCGGAAAGATCAACGATAGTCAAATCGAGAACTTGAAGTAACTATGACCAACACTGAGGCGAGTAGCAGGGATGACAACACCAGTGGCGGGGACACGAGGCACTGGTACGATGATTTCATCTATTCGACTTGTCAATCGACGGCTAGAGGATCCGGATGGTTACTCCACAATGCACAAGAAGGTCGAGAAGACGCTTTGGAGAATGCGGTTGTCAAAACATCTGACTGACATCCCTCCAATGGTGGATGATCCCACATACGAGCAATGGAAGACGGACGACAGTCGACTTTTTACACAGTTGATGAATTTGATGGAACCATCGGTTGAAGATATAGTTCAGAACACAGATTCGGTGAAAGAGTTATGGGAAGTTCTAGGGTTGATGTGTTGTGATGCAGTCAGTCTGTGTACGATTGGACCTTGCATTGGTAATGGGTCTATGCACGATGACCGGTATAAGGTTGATGTGTGGTGATGCAATCAATCAATCAATCTCTCTCTCTCTCTCTCTCCCTATATATATATATATATATATATATATATACCACTCCTACTATTGGAGAAGTTAAACTAAAACTTAAAAACACCTAAAGTAACTACATGGCAATAGCATTCTTTGAGGTAATGGAGGAAAGTCAATCATTTGTTTAGCAGTTCTATGCTTAATCAATATATTAGAATGGATTTATGAGCATGCATGTTACATTCATATTCTCCACATAAATGACAAAGAAGTCTAATTAATTTAGCATGTCTAATATGCCAACAACATTCTCATACACCATATTCATGTTTTATTTTATTCAAGAGCAAAATGCACTAGGCTGGTAATGCTTCTTTGCCATATCAATGGTGCTTACTAATATTAATCAATGCCAACACTTATATTACTGCAAATATTGATCATAAATCAGAAACTAATTACTAAATATATAGAGACCTACTTCGGTACGCTTGAAATTTCTAATTTTATTCTAGAACATCTAACCTCAGGCATCCATGTGTCGTATTTTGCCTAGTGACTATGCCACTGAAGAAAGAGATGAACATAGTTACAAAATCATGCCTAAAATAATATGAGGAAACTACCATCAAACAAATTAATGCATCAAACAAATCAAAGATGAAAAGAAATGATTTAAAACTATGTAGAGTATTTAAATTTCTCAGTGTGGACTAAGAACCCCACAGGGGAAGGGGGTGGGGGGGGGGGGGGTGGGGGGGGGGGGGGTGGGTGGGGGTGGGGGGGGGGGGGGGGTAACCATATTCTTGACAGGCACGACACTGTTAAACATAATTTTACCAAAATGATCACCCACAAAATACGGGCAATCCAAAAAGAAATTGGCCCAGACACTCCAAATTATATAGACACTCCAAATTATATTAGGACACGCCAAAATAAGTGCCATTCTGTGTCGCCATGTGCCTACCTTATTGTGTCGTATCCATGTCCCTGAAACATAGATGATCATATAGTGATCAAAATTCAAGTTTTTGGTATACAGTTCATTTTTTGTCGCCCTCTTTTGTAGCTAAACTTCGAGAAGGGCATCGATAGCTTAGCATAAGTTTCATTACACGAACTTCTCTAAAAGAAAAGGCAAGAATTTACCGTCACAAATGCAATACATGACAAACATTATCCAGGAGAAAATTATTCACAAAGGATTCTCCTTTCTGAATTATAATTCAATTCCAGAGACTACTAAAGGTTAAATATAAATGAAATGAATGCATAATTCCAGTTAATAATTGTAATAAAAAAAACTACAATTAAGAAATTGAAGATGGGGCGAAGAATCGAACAGATCTTGACCTGGAGGGTCCTGGTGGCGAACTCGACGCCAATGGTCGACTTGGACTCCAAGCAGAACTCGTTCCGGGTGAACCTCGAGAGAATGTTCGACTTCCCGACGCCGGAGTCGCCGATCAGGACGATCTTGAATAAGTAGTCGTACTCGTGATCCACTCTGTGAGCCATCGATCACTGCTCCTCTCCTTCTTCTTCTTCTTCTTCTTCTTCGATCTGGATCCAAACCCATTCCAAATCGAGCAAATTTCAACCAAGAATTAATCATCAAAAGAACCAAAAAAAAACACAGAAAATTAAGATCGAGAAGATGAAACCAACCTGAAATTGAAATTGGATCCGATAGAAAGAAACCCTAAAATTTCTCAAAAATATTGATACTAATTGGTGGGGGGAGAGAGAAAGCGAAGGCTTTTTTGGTGACCAATGGCGAGGAACGGAAGTGCGGAGTATATGGCAAATTAAACGGCTATCCCGATTTTGTAAACCATCAATTTCCAGATATTGTTTTTTGTTGTAAATTTATACTTTTAGAGGGGTTTTATGTAAACTTGCTTTTGTGTGCGGGGTTGTAGAGTTGGACATTCTCGTAGAAAAGCACACTGTTTCATGAGATGGCGACTTTAAGAATTGTTGGAAGCGGTCGCACGAGGTTTTTCTATGCGGAGCAACTGAATCATGTATATTGTATGATGGTCCAATAATCATGGGGGAATAAAAACAAGAAATGAATCAAGTATAGATGCTCGAAATAAACATTTGAACAAACTCCATTCGAAAAGAAGATGGCTAATTAGTGTTTAGACCCTGAATTTTTATCAGCTTAGAGTTTAAGACCTCATATATCTAATTGGAAAATCTTGACCATATATTTATGTTTTTTGTTTTTCAATTATACATTCTCTCCCATGTCTAACAATAAAATTATTCTATATAGACTAGGAAGGATATCTTAGAAGAAAAAAAATTTAGTGTATCAAATGGACATGTGAGATATTAAACTCTAAGCTGTATAAAATCCAGAAACTAAACGCTAATTAGCCCAAAAGAAAAATGTTGATTAGAATCGTTGTACAAGCTAACAAACTAATGACATGGCATGACACATGTATAAGTCGATGAGACTCTTAAGCTAAAGGAAAAAAAATACTTATTCGTGGAGTCAAACTTATCTTGATTACTCTGGTCATTGCCCTCAGAAGTCATATAAATAAAGGTTGTTTGAGTAAACGTAAGAACCTGCTTCTAGGAGTAGAAAAATAGCTAAAAAGAAAAATTAATTAGTCATTTATGTTAGATCTTCTTGTCCGATACAATTATCGTCTCTTTTACGATGACTGACTTGACTGACTTATAAGAGATATATCGAGTTGTAACCATCACTTTTCAGGATAGGGGTATTTATGTCATTGGTATTATATTTATTGATTTTAAATAATAATTGGTATGGTTATTTTTATATAATTAATTAATATAAATGATGGTGCATGGTTAGCTCCTTAGTTAGACTAGTTGCTAATGAACCCAACTAGACTTGGACCCAACTAAACTTGTCATGACCAATAGAGTAACCTAATAAATTAGTCTTGGTTAATTAGTTAAAATAGAGGGAAAGAATAAAATCATCATTCATTTAATATTAGAACTTTCATTAGTTAAACTCGGATTAGCTAAACTCTTCATGACAACTCTTGGAGGACATTTTTGGATATTTTGCATAGACCAACCCTAACCTACATGTGGTTGGCCCTATTTAGGAGGAGGGAGCCCCCCTCTTCTTCATTAGTTATTCATGAAGAAACCCTAACTTTATTTTTCCCTCCAAGTATTCATTCCTCCACCAAATTTATTCAAATCAATCTCAATCCCTCTAATTTTCATCCCCAAGGAGAGCTAGAAGCTTGAAGGTTGCAAGAGACTTGAGGAAGAGGAGTTTGACTAGGTATTTGTGCTCATTCCTCACTCTTGTGCTCATTGGAGGAACCACATTGAAAATCCATCCCCCAATAGGTAAAAATTTTATTTTTTTCTTGTTATTTCAGATTTTAATGGTAAAATAAACCCATATAAACCCTTCCTTGGCTTAGGGCTACCCATAGAAAGAAGAACTAGGCCCATAAGAGACCTATGAAGAAAGTTACATTAGGTTTTTTTTTCCAGGACTGTAACAATTTAACAGTCCTTCCAATTGAAAGGACTGTCAACATTGTTACAGTCCTAAATTAGGACTGTAAAAAAAATTTGACAGTCCTTCCAATTGGAAGGACTATCAACATTGTTACAGTCCAAATTATTAAGGACTATAATAATGTTGACAACCCTTCCAATTGGAAGGACTGTCAACATTGTGGAAGGACTGTCAAGGAAAAAAGAAGCAGCAACAGCAGTCCCGCCCCACGCCGCCCCCGTCCAGCACCCCGCCGCCGCCGTCCTTCCCGTGCCGCCCCGTCCCGCTCATCGTGTCAAGGAAGAAGAAGAAGAAGTTCCGCGCCGCCGCTGCCGTCCGCCCTGCAACCCCCGCCGCCGTCCGTCCCACGCCGCACCCCGCACCTCCGTCCCACGCCGCCCCCTCCTCCTCAGTCGTCCGTCCTGCACCCAGCTGCCGCAGTCGGCCCCACGTCTCCACCTCCTCCTCCTCCAGCCTCTGCCTCCTCCTCCTCATCCGGCGGTTGAGGTTGAGATTGGGGTTAGGATTAGGGTTTGGGGGTTTGAAAATTTGAAGAGAGAGAGTAGAAATTTAGAATGAAGGATTTTGGGAAGGTTTAGGGGGAGGGGGTGGACTGTTCTGAGTAAATTTTGGAATGTCCTATAAGTAAAAGTTACAAAAATCTGGACTGTCCTGAAGTAATGGACTGTCCTAAGCAATTTATGTAGTGCCTATATAATTTGTCAAAGAAAAAGAGAGAAAAAGAGAAAGGAGAAGTGAAAAACTTTACGGTTTTCCATGACTTGCTCTTTCCTGGTTTTCTTCTTCTTCTCCCCCTGATCGCCACTACAACATCAGAAGCTCGACGAGAAGGCGACTTCTACGACATCGGCTTCTATCAGAAGCTCGGCGAGGGCTCCAACATGTCCATCGACATCAACGACACCTCGCAATAGCCAACATCAACGGCTCGGCTCGGTGTCGATGATGATGACATCCGTCGAGAACAATAGCGTCGGCTCTAACATCAACGTCTCGATTTACAAGCAGGTCGGGTCAGGTTGGGTCTTTTTTTTTATTCCTGCTACCAGTCGGCCGACTAGGTCACGTCTAGCCGCTTAGTGCTGCCTAGTCCGATTTGTGCTTTTACGGATTTTCTAGCCGACTAGGGCCCTATTCGAGTCGGCGGAGGCTGACTGCCGACTAGGCGCGGCCTAGTCAGACAACTAGGAGGATTTTTATAACACTGCTATAAATGAGCGGAACACTCCAGTTCACGTGTATAGACACTAGGTAGATAACAAGGGATTGCTTGTGCCGTTTGATCGCATCGTTATTTAAGTTTTTATTTTACGTTAAGCATTTCCACTATATTATAATCATTTACAAAACCTGTAATATCTACTTTAAATTGTGCGTGCTCAAACTTATATTTATGCCATTCAAGTATTCATAGTAGAATGGATTACTGGCTCATTATTGATATTTTAATGGTTTGTATATTTCCAGGTAGATATTGATCTAACTTAGATTGTTATTTGTGGCAGTTGAAAGGAGACAGAGTTCCATATTGAATCAGAATTAACTTTGGAGCTGATGATGGCTGCTAATTATCTCCATACTTGAAAGATTTATATGATCCATAATTTTTAGGGTCTTCTCATGTTTATCAGTACTTAATGTTCAGTTTATGCAAAATCTGTGACAGTCAATCTTGTGCATCTTGTAGAACTATATAACTTGTCAATGCGATTCAGACTTTTTTAAATGTGGGGTTTGTGATGACTACATACGTGTCTGCTATTAATTATCACTAGTGAAGCTAGACACGTGCGCGTGCATTGGAGTGGAAAACTATACATCATGCAAGTATGCATTTACCACTGTAGCATGCATGAATGCATTTTTATTTACAATTCTAGCATATGTATGAATGCGATTGAAATTTAAGCACATTTCCCTATTTTTGGGGCTCCTTAGCTTTAATGGCGATGGTGGCTTCAAAGTTGTTCTAGTTAAATAGTGCTGTAGATCTGTGCCTGCTTCTATAAAGTGTCATCTGTAATGATTTTCAAACCTGTAAATTATGCACATACTTTCTGCTAACACCATGACTGAACCTATGTGAACAGGGGTCATCATTGCCAGCCTTTTTCACATTTATAGGGAAAGGAATGAAGCCCCATCTCGAAAAACAATTCTGAACCTAAAGAAAATGAATGTTTGGTCTGAGGTTTAGCTCGTTGGTTTGTTACCAATTTATTAGGTAATACATAAGCATGTTGCATTTAACATATAAATTATCCCACGAAGGCGTATATATAGTCATAAGAAAGATATGGGCTGTCTGTGTAGTCTTGCAAAACACTTGGTTTTAGCTAAAAAAATAGTTTCCATTTCAGACCTATTTTTTAGGGAGCTTTTTTGACTGAATAAGAATTTGTTTTATCATTACTGTTGAAATTAGTTGATGATTTTATTGATTGTCTCATTGGCATTATATAGCCTTACAGTCATTAATACAATGATCTCAATCATTATGACAATAATCTCATAATGGAATATCCTGTGACATATTCTGGCATCCCAAATATGTCCTCAGGATATTCCCATGTGCTTATACTATACTTAAATATGACACCCAACATACCATATCAACACTCCCCCTCAAGATGGGTGAAAGATATTCACTAAGCCCATCTTGCCACATCCTCTAATCATGCTCACTGAGGCGAGTCCCTTGGTTAGTCCATCTGCTACTTGATCCCTGGTTGGAACATGGCCAAGCTCCAGTAATCCACTATCCAACTTCTCTTTGATGAAGAATCTATCAATCTCGATGTGTTTGGTCCTGTCATGCTGTACTGGATTGTTGGCGATACTAATAGCTGACTGATTGTCACACCACAGCTTCATCTTGGCTCCTTGATCCAGCTTCAGCTCCACCAGCATATTCTTCAACCATAGCAGTTCTGCAACTCCCAAGGCCATAGCTCTGTACTCTGCTTCAGCTGTCGATCTGGCCACCACAGACTGCTTCTTACTCCTCCAGGAGACCAAGTTACCTCCTACAAATATGCAATATCCTGAGGTAGACCTCCTGTCATCAGCACAACTAGCCCAGTCAGAATCACAGTAGCCCTCGATGCTCACGTGATTGTTCTTCCTGAATATTAGTCCCTTCCCGGGAGCACCTTTCAGGTACCTCAGAATCTGGTACACTGCATCCATATGACCCTTCCGTGGGTCATGCATGTAGCGGCTCACCACACTTACTGCAAAGCAGATATCAGGACGTGTGTGGCTCAAATAGATCAACTTGCCAACCAGTCTCTGGTATCTGTCCCGATCAACTAGTTCTCCAGCCTCAGCATCAATCTTGAACCTCTGATCTATTGGTGTCGCTGCAGGTTTGCACCCCAACATCCCAGTTTCTGTGAGAAGGTCCAGTGCATACTTCCTTTGAGAGAGAACAATCCCCTCTGCTTCTCGAGCAATCTCAATCCCAAGGAAGTACCGAAGAAGGCCGAGATCCTTCACCTCGAATTCCTTGCCAAGCTTTCCTTTGAGTTGGGCGATCTCCTGCTCATCATCTCCTGTGATAATCATATCGTCCACATACACCGCAAGCATGGTGATGTGGCCTCCACTCCGACGGAAGAACACAGTATGATCCGCATTGATCTGCTGATATCCCATCCCTATCATCGCTCTTCTGAATCTGTCAAACCACGCTCGAGGAGACTGCTTCAGTCCATAGATGGACTTCTTCAACCTGCAGACCTTGCCTACTGTCTGATTGGTGCCAAATCCTGGTGGTATCTCCATGTACACCTCCTCCACTAGATCTCCGTGAAGAAACGCATTCTTCACATCCAGTTGGTGTAGCTTCCATCCACCATTCGCTGCCAGAGAAATCAGAGTCCTGACAGTGCTCATCTTTGCAACTGGTGCAAAGGTCTCGTCATAGTCGATGCCGTACGTCTGACTGTATCCTTTGGCTACTAGTCGAGCTTTGTAGCGCTCAACCTGTCCATCTGGGTTCTGCTTCACGGTAAAGACCCACTTGCATCCAACTGCTCTCTTCCCCTCTGGCAATCTCACAAGCTCCCAAGTGTGGTTCTTCTCCAGAGCTCCCAACTCCTCGTGCATTGCCGCTTTCCACTTTGGATCGTTCTTGGCAACCTGCCAATTGTTAGGTACAGTAATACTATCCAAAGATGCTATAAATGCTCCATGAGAAGAAGAGATATGGTCATAAGAAACAAACTGAGCAATATCCCAACCATATCTGTTTGGAGGATTTCCTGCATTGCTGCGAGTGGTCCTCCGTACAGATAGTGGTGTGGGAGGAGTAGAAGTAGGAGGAATGATATTTTGTGAAGGAGGGGGTATCACCTGAAGGGGGGTTGGTGTCGGTGCCTCAGGAGTTGGGACGAACGCAGGCAAAGGACTTGGCACTGGCACTGGCACTGTCGGTACTGGTCCTGCAGTTTGCTTCTCTCTCCTGCTGTAGGTAAGTAACTCTCCCTGAGCCGTAGGCCTAACACATTCACCTTCTTGTCCCTTCTCCGTGCCTCCATGCCAAACTTCTAAATCGGTTACCACAAAGTTCTCCATCTCCCCCTCTCGCCTAATACTGGCAGTATTAGGCGTGTTGTGTGAAGTTCCGTCCTGGTGGTAGTATGGCTCATGCTCCCGAAAGTGGACATCCATACTGACAAACTTCTTCTTCTCTATTGGACTCCAGCACACATACCCCTTCTGGGTCGCCGAGTAGCCTACGAAGATGCATTTGACCGCTCTAGGGTCAAGTTTCCCAACTGATGGCCTGTTGTCCTTCACAAAACACACACACCCAAACACCTTCAGTGGGAGTATCCCACTATTATTGCCTTGCAATACCTCACATGGGGACTTCCATCCGAGGACCTTCGAGGGCATCCTGTTGATGAGTTGAGCTGCTGTCAACACTGCATGCCCCCACAGACTCTGTGGGACATTCATGTCGATCATCATACTTCTTGCGACCTCCAGAAGGTGTCTGTTTTTCCTTTCTGCAACTCCATTTTGTGCTGGTGTGTATGCACAGGTGGTCTGATGCTGTATTCCGTGTGCTGACAAGTATTCTGCAAGCGTCCTGTTGGTATACTCCGTTCCATTGTCAGACCTCAGTACCTTCACAACTGCTTTGTACTGAGTCTGGACATGCTTATGAAAATCCCGAAAACAAGCAGGTACATCATTCTTATTTTTCATCAAATATAACCAAGTAACACGAGAGGCACACTCAATGAAAGAAACAAAGTACTTATAACCATTCATAGTGTTAGTAGCACATGGACCCCAGACATCAGAATGTACTACCTCAAAAGCAAAAGTGCTCCTATGACCCGTGCCAACATATGAGCTCCTAGTAAGTTTTCCTAACTCGCACGCATCACATACTAATTTCTCTTTTTTTGTTTTTGCATAAATCTCTGGATATAACTTACTTAGAGTATCAAAGGAAGAATGTCCCATCCTCCGATGATGGAGCATCAAGGTATCCTCAGTCCTCTGCTGCAGTCCTTCCATGCCAGCCTTCTCTGCCATAGATACCAATGCTGAGTCCAGTCCTTCTCGATCTAGGTACCACAGTCCCTCATGCCAAGTGCCAGTCCCAAGTCTTCGTCCTGTCCCTTTCTCCTGGAAGGTCACCTTAGGAATATCAAAAGAAACAATGCATTTAAGTTGGAGGATTATAGAACTAATGGACAAGAGACTGACTGGAAAGGATGGAGCATGTAAAACATTGGATAATCTTACTGAACCTGTACAATTAACAGTACCCTTACCGACCACTGGCTGGAAAGTGCCATCAGCTGTCTGAATGCTGTCTGCTGATGCTAGGTGAGTGTAGGAAGAAAACTCACTAGCATTCCCAGTCACATGTCGAGATGCTCCCGAGTCGATAATCCAGTCTGATGATTTAAGGGAAGAGATAGACGCAAGGGCAAGTGATTCGTCAGTACCTTCTGATGGATGGGCATATATGGCAGCGTTGTCCCTAACAAAGAATGAGGTGGACGCCTGGTCCTCCACAGTAATGGTGCCATCAGCTTCTCCGTTCCCTTCTGATATCAGGAGGTTTGCTCGATGACCTCCTCGGCCGCCTCGTCTACCCCCTCGACCACGACCACGTCCTCCATTATATCCTCGTCCGCCGAACGGTCCTCGTGCACCACCTGAGTCTCCCTCCCTAGGTGGTTTGGTACAAGCATATCGATGATGACCCATCTTCCCACAGTTGTAGCACTGCCGGTTATCCTGCCAGGGTTCTCCCTTAGATCGTGTGTTACCTGAGCTGGTGATCGCTAGTGCTGACTTTGCTTCGGGGGGACCACATGTCCCTACTTGCAGCCTGATGCGTGTCTCCTCCTGGATCATGGCTGAGATAGCCTCCTCAAGGCTAGGGATCTTTGGTTGGGCTAGAAGTAGGGCCGTCCTCTGTGCGAAAGCTGCAGTCAGCCCTTTGAGAAACTTCATCGTCCTCTCCTGCAGACACACCTGTCTCTCCTTACACTTAGGGTCCCCGCAGCTCGCCCGATCTGAGGAGTGATCATAATCCAACAACAGACGCTCCAACTCCGTGGCATACTCCTGCACCGTCTTCTCTCCCTGTACGGTGTCATCAATCTCCCCCTTTATCTGGAAGACCCGTAAGTTGTTCCCCACACCATCATAGGTCCTTCTCAACTTCTCCCAAACATCTTTCACCATCTCAATACCGTCTACTGTGGCGGCAATAGACTGGACTAAGGAGTTGAGAAGCCAGATGTAGATCACCATATGAGTGGACTTCCACTCATCGCGTCCTGTCGAGCCCTCGTCCGGCTCTGTCGTCTCGCCCGTCAGGAACCCCTCCATGTTTTTTCCTGCGAGGGTTCTTCTCACCCGCCGTGACCAACTCAGATAGGTGGCTGGTCCATCTAATTTCAGATCGATGGAGGGAAGCTTCAACTCCGGCGACGTTCGTGTCGTGTTCTCACCAGCCGACATCGTCAACAACTTCATCAACGTCGCCACCTCTGCAGAATCTAGCTTCTTGATGATCTCCTCCATCGATGCTTCGTCTATCCAATCACGTCACGTCCGCTCCACGACTCACGCTCGTCCTCGTCGTCCGCTCCTAGATCCGAACATGTCCCCCCTTTTTCCAGATCTAGGCATCCCTATTAGGCGATGTCTAGTGCTGGTGTGGAGGAGGCGGCAGCACGCATGTCACAGCCGCCGTCGCAGCAGCAGCAGCAGTCGCAGCAGTCGTGAAGATTTTTTTTTTTTTTTTTTTTTTTTTTTTTTTTTTTTGAAGGGAGGGGGGTAGACGAGGCGGGAAGGGAGGGGGGCGTGGAAGAGTTCGGTGGAGGAGATCTAGAAAATCCTCCTGTGGGTTTGTGGAAGCTTGGTGACGGCTAGGGTTTGTGGAAACTTGGCTCTGATACCATGTTGAAATTAGTTGATGATTTTATTGATTGTCTCATTGGCATTATATAGCCTTACAGTCATTAATACAATGATCTCAATCATTATGACAATAATCTCATAATGGAATATCCTGTGACATATTCTGGCATCCCAAATATGTCCTCAGGATATTCCCATGTGCTTATACTATACTTAAATATGACACCCAACATACCATATCAACAATTACATTTTTATTATTATTTAAGCTTAAGAAAGTTTTGGCTCCAACATCCACAATATATACTAGCAACATGGTTTCTCGACTTGTATCTCTAGATTTTCTACCAACTCCCCTTCTCAACCAAATGGGATAAGACGACATTCTAGTCATCTCCATGTTCCTTGCTTTGAAATAAAAGAATGGTTTCAGAAATGCTTGTTATTGAAATATATTCCAGTCTACAAATATATAAATGATTTTTAGATTACGTTATCTATATCAACATAATAAAGTCTCATCTTGCCATGTATGAGAATTATGTGTAGTGTTAAAAATTGTCATCTCGCTTGCGTAGTGCACCCTCTTTATGATTTTCGCGATCACATAACTTAAAAATTCAGCCGTCAGAACCAGTATCAGGAGTTAGGGACTCTGCACTTCGCTTGTCTAGTTCACACTTCAGTTATTGCCCATCTTAATTGAAATAAATTAAGCTATTCACTCCAAGCTCTTTCTGCCTTTTATAGGTGTAATGCATAATCAACAGCAAAATATGTAAAGAGCAGTAATAAGATTTGACTGATTAATTCCTTGAGATAAGCCTTCACATTTCATTTCACATTCAGATTGAACCTTTTTGCTAGTTGACTTTGGTTGAAGAACTAAAAAATATTATATTGTGTTATTCTGCTTGCAATTGCATGTTTGGCTTATGCATTCAAGTTGGAGCATTTTGCAGGTTGACTTTGGTTGCAGTTAAGATCTACATACTTCCTGAAATAGACATTTGTTATCTGCTACTAAGAGCATCATTAGTAAGGCCCATCCCACATTCTAGATTCTAGATTTAAAATGTAGGAGCTCATTTTGTAGAATAGTAAGTTTCATCCCTACTTTCAATTTCTAGATTTTGGGTCCCATCCCAATTACAGGAAAACTGATCGAGCTTGAAGAGGAGATGCTACTGAACCTTCACAAGAAGAAATGGACTGATGGGTTGACAAGGTGACGGTTTGAAACCCACTCCAAAATCAACGAGCAGACCGTGCAGGCAATAATCTGGATATAGGCTATGATTTATGTGAGGAGTGGAGTAGATTGAGTTTGAGATTTTTAGTTGTTATAGTTATGTTTTAGGTTTATATAATTGTCTGGATATGTGCAGGAAATGCTGAATTTAGCAATTTTAGTACAAGAAAGCAGTCCAGGAGGAAGAGTTACCACCAGAGAAATTGGCAATTGCTAATGTTGGGAGACCGGACGCAAAGAAACACCTTGAAGATCATGTTTCGAATCTCATGTCTTCAAATATAATCCAGACACTTGTGACCATGCTAGATACAGTTGTTTTCTAATAGAGAACCTAAAAGTTGCACGGATAGTTTTTCTTCTTGCTTTAGGTGAACTGAACATCAATATTTCAGCTGAAAAAGCCAACCAAATTGTCTTGTTAATGGTTATTATAACAGTCACATACAGGTGACTTGGTTGTGCTATATTTGCAGGTTCATCCTGTCATAATTTCTGTGTCATGGATTTTCTTCCTGTTTTCTTCTTAATATTTGTCAATTGTGTACACAGTTTGATAGTTGAGCAGACTTCAACTGGATCATTACTTGAAGCAGCAAACCTATGTTTTTTTTCCTCTCTTTCTGAAAAATGGTTTGGGATATCAATGTGGTTTGTATTGTTACAACTAAATAGAGATGTGCTTGGAAAATTGAGAAATAATGCAGAAGGAACCAAGGGTTCTATGGGCTGTGTCTCAATATACACTTCTCTTACTTATTGAAGTTAATGTTCTGTCAGTGTGGCACCCCAGAAAAAGAACTGCATGTTTTTGAAAAGCAGGACAAGGCCTTGCAGAGATTGAGAATGCAATAATTTAAGAAGTCTATAATACTGAAAAAGTGTAATACATTACAGTTGAAGCTTTATTAACAGTGTTAATCTAAACAAGTGCATAGAAATATGACAAATTACAGCTCTAACTTTGCGCTTAGGTCTTGTATTTTTTTCTCCCGACTAGTGCAGACAATTGTGGCACTTGGAACTTGTTTGATATATTGTGTGTATAATGGGTTCTGGTAAGGTTTAGCCAATTGAGATTTAAATTGAGACTAAACTTGGTAGTGGTGAACATTGTCTCCAGAAGAGGAACAGAGTGGTGGCTGGCCTAGTGACCGAGAAACGGACTCTTGTATGCTAGTGCTACAGAAAGTCGTGGATTCAAATGGGCAACAATATGATTAGTTTCGGAGGTTTGTTAATTTTCATTTACGCAAATTTTATACTGATGTGGTTGATACGGATGTTTGCCAACTATTTTGGGAGGCAGGGGGCAATATGAGGTGCACCGAAAATAGACCACAAATGTCGGTATCGGTCACTATCGATCGGTATCGGATCGGGACATGCCATACCTGTATCGGTATCGGCCGATACTGCAAACTATGCTTTAACCGTTATACCCGAGTTCAATAGCATCAAGCCAAGTAGCCTGCCAACAGAGTTGCCACTTATTTTGCAGAGAAGATTGAAGACTGTGTGAAGAAAAAGGTGTTAAGAAATCAGTGTGATACCTACTAATGAGTTGATTAGGTAAATGTGTACATTGTCATAGAGCTTGGGTGGGTATTCCTATCCAGAAACAATGGCACAGGCGCGTTGTACCCATGGAAGCTGTGAGCGACATTGTTCTGTCATCCATGGCAAACCAGCCTGAGCACTTTCGACTATTTTGGTAAGGTCGAGTTTTGGTGGTTTTCTAATCAATGGGTGTTCTATAGGTGTTTTGTTGTTTAGTTTTCCTAGTTTAGTTAGAACTTAATTATGTTTCATCTTATGCTTAGCTCCTTTGTTCGATTGTTACCAAGTTGTTAGCGAAGCTTTGATCTTACATGAATTCTGCAGAAGATTATTTTCACTCCCGAAGCATGCTCCTCGTCTCGTGCCCTAGTATAGGCTGTAAGTTCAAGATGCATGACTCTGTAGATGTTAAACTTTATAAAAGGCTGTCAGTACTGCATTTATCCTTGTATTATTACTCTTTGCTAGGTCAGTAATCTTAAAATGACCCAAGCAATGTTAGTCAGTGGATATGTTCCCCTACCATGGCCACTCTTCATAAACATCCTCTTGTTCTCTGCCACACTTCTGACGGACATTGTTGCTGCCAATGGAGACAGACAGGTATATGTTCTTATAGATGTTGGGTCAATCGATATATAATTAGGAAGGCGTATTGATAGTGCATTCTGACAGGGTGAAGGTTTCTGTACATGCAGGTTTATATAGTCTACATGGGCGATAAGCAAAATGACCAGTACAAAACAGAGGCTCTCCACCAAAGTATACTGGAACAAGTTCTTGAGGGCAGGTGGACCTCTTTTGGTGGTCAAGTTACATTATGCAATTTTAACTAGTTGTTGTGCAATGCCAATAGGAAGCAGATTGATGTTAAGAAAATTAAACATTTGCTTTATGATTGTGACCAAATTGTGTTTGGATGTCACTGCTGCAGCTTGGCTAAGGAGTCTTTAATCTACAGCTATAGAAGAAGCTTCAATGGATTTGCAGCTAAACTCACCCCTCGAGAGCAACAAAAGCTAGCTGGTAAGAAGAAGAAAAAAGAGAGTTGATCAGTACTACTAAATCAGAATAGATGGCATTTATCATTTGGATGTGGCAGTAGTTAACCATCGTCGCTTTATTTCAAAATGAATTCGATAGGCTTGGAAGGAATTGTCTCAGTGTTCCCCAGCAAAACTATGAAGTTACAAACCACAAGATCATGGGACTTCATAGGGTTACCTGGAACTGCGACACGAGTTCCAGAAGTAGAGACGGATATTATCATTGGCATTCTGGACACTGGAATTTGGCCAGAGTCCGCAAGTTTCAGAGACGAGGATTTGGGTCCGCCACCAAGAAGATGGAAAGGAACTTGCCAAAATCTCTCTTGTAACAAGTAAATGCTTCTTTCTTCTTGTAATCCTCCTCTTAAAGTGAGCCAAAGTTCCTCTTACAGTGTCAAATTTAATTTACTTCCTGCAAAAATCGCAGTAAACTCATAGGTGCGCGCTATTATAATAGCCAATCATCTCAAGCTGAGGAATCGCCTCGTGATTTTGAAGGACACGGCACCCATACTGCTTCCACTGCAGCGGGACGTGAGGTTGCTGGTGCAGGATTCGATGGCATAGCGCAAGGAACGATTCGAGGAGCAGTACCATCAGCAAGGATTGCAATGTACAAAGTTTGCTGGAATCACAACTGCGCAGACCAGGACATCTTAGCAGCACTTGATGATGCTATTGCTGATGGTGTTGATATTCTATCTGCGTCCATTGGAAATTCAGGTTTAACATCATATTTCGAAGATCCTTTAGCTATTGGGTCATTCCATGCAATGAAAAGTGGAATCCTCACATCATCAAGTGCCGGAAACCGTGGGGATCAGCGTGGTTCGACCACCAATATTGCCCCATGGATGATGTCTGTTGCAGCAAGCACCATTGATCGGAAAATTATAGACAGGTTGGTGACAGGCGATGGAGAAATTATTGAGGTATATTTCGGTTAGAATCACTCATTTATATTTCGTTTTTCACAATTCTACATCTGTTTTATACAATATTTCATTCAAAATCAACCATCTATACTCGTGTTCAACATTGTACGCTCATTGCATACCATATTTCGGTTAAAATCAGTTATGTAAAGAGGATAGCTATAATTGTTGTTCGCTATTGCATTATCAAGTGGTAACCTCATATGCACTAATCTATGCCAATTGGTCTTTTTGTTATAAAGCATAGTTCCAATTAAACAGTCTTTGTTCATCTTGCTAGGGAACTTCCATCAACACTTACAACACAAGCAATCAATTTTATCCTTTTACCTATGGAAGGTAAAGCCACAGATATGTTCATCAAATGCATAATTATACATGAGGTTCTTAACTTTGCGCTTTTTAACTTTGTTTCCTCACTTCTTTCTGAAGACTATGTGGCTCTTTAGATGATTCCGTGAAAGGGAAGATTGTGCTGTGTGGTGTGCGGGATGACGGGTCGGGTCCTTTGCATGCTGGAGCTAAGGGAGCAGTGATGGTTCAAGATAGAAACTCAAATGTAGCCTCAACATTCCCACTACCAGCAATTGTTGTTGGTTCTGATGAAACAGGGAAGCTGAGGAAGTACATAGAAAGCTCATCGTAAGCTTAATTTCTTGGATAAGCAACTTTATAATTTCTTCGGTGACAAAATCACCAACTACAACTTCTGATGACGTCTTTTTTTTTGTAGGAAACCTGTGGCCAGAATAGAGAGAACTTCTGTAGGCGTTGATTCCGCGGCTCCTTTCATTACTACATTCTCCAGCAGAGGACCAAACAGGCTTATGCCAGATATCCTCAAGGTACTAGTCCTCCACTCTTCATTCTCCAGAGTCACTCTAGCCTTGAAATATTTGCACAAGGATTGATTATGGAACATTGCTGCAGCCTGATGTAAGTGCTCCGGGACTCAATATCCTTTCGGCTTGGTCTCCTAAGGCTGAGATACCAGGCTACACCAATGGTCAGTCCTTGCAGTACAACTTCATGTCAGGAACATCTTCATCCTGCCCTCATGCATCAGGTGCCGCTGCGTATGTAAAATCATTCCATCGTGACTGGTCGCCTGCTGCAATAAGGTCTGCTCTGATGACCACAGGTAATTTAATCTCGACAATAATGAACATCACATGCCTTGAGCTTGTTCACAGAGTTTACTGATCCTAA
This sequence comes from Iris macrosiphon, assembly GCA_036927795.1. Taxonomy (NCBI): domain Eukaryota; kingdom Viridiplantae; phylum Streptophyta; class Magnoliopsida; order Asparagales; family Iridaceae; genus Iris; species Iris macrosiphon. Next base: position 152,756,430 of record JAYESA010000018.1, on the reverse strand, counting down.
GCATAACCCAACTTGGCATTTGCAGCTTTTCCCATGGATCCATCCAAGAATTCAGATGCAGAATTTGCGTATGGTGCAGGCCAAATCAATCCTATTGCAGCAACAAATCCAGGTCTGGTGTATGATGTTAGTGTCGATGATTACATACTAACATTATGCAGCATAGGTTACAACAACAGCCAAATTGGACTAATATCTGGTGATAAGAGGACGTGCCCTTCAGATTACACGGGGTCGCCAAGGGATCTCAATTACCCATCCATGGCTCTCAGGATAGAAACAGGAACACCATATCGGGCTAAATTTTCGAGGACTGTGACAAATGTTGGTGTAGGAAGTTCTGCGTACAACGCGTCAATTGAAACAAGCGGCAAAATTGATGTCAAGGTAGAGCCTGCCACACTGACATTCGGATCCTTGAACGAGAAGCAAAGTTTTGTCGTGACGGTTTCTTGGCACGAGGGGTTTGTTTTCAGTGAACTGGCACGAGCATCGTTGACATGGTCTGATGGCTTGCATAACGTGAGGAGCCCCATTATTGTATACACACGCTTTTAGATGAAGAAGAGGGATTATAAGCTCCAACAGAGCCCTTCAATTGGCTTGCTGGATTAATCAGTAGAGTTAATTGATAGTTGTCATGAATTAAGAACGTATATATACCTAAATATACGGACTATGTACCACTTTCAGTCAGATCTTTTACTTCTATATGGTTAACTTCAATGAAAATTATTGTTGATTCATAATGATGTTATATACCTGTGATGGACGTGGTTAATTATATAGTTCGGATACTTATAGGAAGTGTCCGATACAGATATCGATACTGCAAACCTTGGGCAATAGTTGATCATCATTGCTTTATTTCAAAATGTATTTGATAGGTAAGGAAGGAATTGTCTGAGTGTTCCCAGCCTCAAACCACAAGATCATGGGACTTGAAAGGGTTACTTGGAAGTGCAACACGAGTTCCAGAAGTAAATAGAGACAGATATTATCATTGGCATTAATCTCGACACTGGAATTTGGCCAGAGTAAGCAAGTTTCAGCGACCAGGGATTAGGTTCACCACCAAGCAGATGGAAGGAACTTTGCAAAAATCTCTCTCGTGCAACAAGCAAGCAAATGCTTCTTTCTTGTTGAAAATCCTCTTAAAGCGAGCCAAAGTAATTCCTCTTGCAGTGTCAAATTTAGTGAACTTGCTGCAAAAATCAAAGTAAACTCATAGGTTGGCGCTATTATAGTAGTCAAGCATCTCAAGTTGAGGAATCACCTCGTGATTTTAATGGAAACGTACGGCACCCATATATGTTCATCATATGCATATATATTTTATAATCATACATCATGATATACTTAATTAACCTTGCCCCTTACCTTCGTTTCCTCACGTCCTCCTGAAGGAATTGTTTGCTCTTTAGGTTATTCTGTCAAAGAGGAAGATTATGGTGTGTGATGTGACATGAAGAGTAGCGGATCGTGTTCCTTTTGTTTGTGTTGTTTTCTTTAGACTAAGAAAAATAGTGCTACATTGGCTACACCACTAAGTGGATTTCTCAATATAATATTTTGTATGAGTTGAGGTGTGCACATGAGATATAATGGGGAACATGGATGCCATGTAGGAATATTTTATTAGGAGAAAAAATAATTAACTCCTCAATGAAAATATTTATGCTTTTTGTCATACTCTTGGAATTTATTCCATAGGAGCTAGCCACTCGGGCTCAAGGGCACAAAGTAGCGCTTTGTTGGCACAATTAGCACGTCAGCATCGGCACATGGCATTTTTTTGGGATTTGAATTAATTCGTGCCTATCTTTGTATGATTTGCTGTTATTTTGCTCCTATCTTTTCGTAACTAATGGACGACCCGGCTCCTTTATAAATACTCTCTTCGTGTCTCCATTGAGAACTTACTTCGAAATAGTGGAGACGAAGAGAATTGCTACTGGCGCCATTAAAGTCTAGGAAGTTCGTAAGATTCCAAGCAGGAGGTGACAGCGAGCGTTCCAGAAGTTTTTCGTGAACTTGCTGGTTCCTGGAAGCAGATCGTGTGGGACGAATCTTGCTTTGAGCAACGGTGATCTTGTTAAAATTAGTTGATGATTTTATTGATTGTCTCATTGGCATTATATAGCCTTACAGTCATTAATACAATGATTTCAATCATTATGACAATAATCTCGTAATGGAATATCCTGTGACATATTCTGGCATCCCAAATATGTCCTCAGGATATTCCCATGTGCTTATACTATACTTAAATATGACACCCAACATACCATATCAACACTCTCCCTCAAGATGGGTGAAAGATATTCACTAAGCCCATCTTGTCACATCCTCTAATCATGCTCACTGAGGCGAGTCCCTTGGTTAGTCCATCTGCTACTTGATCCCTGGTTGGAACATGGCCAAGCTCCAGTAATCCTCTATCCAACTTCTCTTTGATGAAGAATCTATCAATCTCGATGTGTTTGGTCCTGTCATGCTGTACTGGATTGTTGGCGATACTAATAGCTGACTGATTGTCACACCACAGCTTCATCTTGGCTCCTTGATCCAGCTTCAGCTCCACCAACATATTCTTCAACCATAGCAGCTCTGCAACTCCCAAGGCCATAGCTCTGTACTCTGCTTCAGCTGTCGATCTGGCCACCACAGACTGATTCTTACTCCTCCAGGAGACCAAGTTACCTCCTACAAATATGCAATATCCCGAGGTAGACCTCCTGTCATCAGCACAACTAGCCCAGTCAGAATCACAGTAGCCCTCGATGCTCACGTGATTGTTCTTCCTGAATATTAGTCCCTTTCCGGGAGCACCTTTCAAGTACCTCAGAATCTGGTACACTGCATCCATATGACCCTTCCGTGGGTCATGCATGTAGCGGCTCACCACACTTACTGCAAAGCAGATATCAGGACGTGTGTGGCTCAAATAGATCAACTTGCCAACCAGTCTCTGGTATCTGTCCCGATCAACTGGTTCTCCAGCCTCAGCATCAATCTTGAACCTCTGATCTATTGGTGTCGCTGCAGGTTTGCACCCCAATATCCCAGTTTCTGTGAGAAGGTCCAGTGCATACTTCCTTTGAGAGAGAATAATCCCCTCTGCTTCTCGAGCAATCTCAATCCCAAGGAAGTACCGAAGAAGGCCGAGATCCTTCACCTCGAATTCCTTGCCAAGCTTTCCTTTGAGTTGGGCGATCTCCTGCTCATCATCTCCTGTGATAATCATATCGTCCACATACACCGCAAGCATGGTGATGTGGCCTCCACTCCGACGGAAGAACACAGTATGATCAACATTGATCTGCTGATATCCCATCCCTATCATCGCCCTTCTGAATCTGTCAAACCACGCTCGAGGAGACTGCTTCAGTCCATAGAGGGACTTCTTCAACCTGCAAACCTTGCCTATTGTCTGATTGGTGCCAAATCCTGGTGGTATCTCCATGTACACCTCCTCCACTAGATCTCCGTGAAGAAATACATTCTTCACATCCAGTTGGTGTAGCTTCCATCCACCATTCGCTGCCAGAGAAATCAGAGTCCTGACAGTGCTCATCTTTGCAACTGATGCAAAGGTCTCGTCATAGTCGATGCCGTACGTCTGACTGTATCCTTTGGCTACTAGTCGAGCTTTGTAGCGATCAACCTGTCCATCTGGGTTCTGCTTCACGGTAAAGACCCACTTGCATCCAACTGCTCTCTTTTTCTCTGGCAGTCTCACAAGCTCCCAAGTGTGGTTCTTCTCCAGAGCTCCCAACTCCTCGTGCATTGCCGCTTTCCACTTTGGATCGTTCTTGGCAACCTGCCAATTGTTAGGTACAGTAATACTATCCAAAGATGCTATAAATGCTCCATGAGAAGAAGGAATATGGTCATAAGAAACAAACTGAGCAATATCCCAACCATATCTGTTTGGAGGATTTCCTGCATTGCTGCGAGTGGTCCTCCGTACAGATAGTGGTGTGGGAGGAGTAGTAGGAGGAGGAATGATATCTTGTGAAGGAGGGGGTATCACCTGAAGGGGGGTTGGTGTCGTTGCCTCAGGAGTTGGGATGAACGCAGGCAAGGGACTTGGCACTGGCACTGTTGGTACCGGTCCTGCAGTTTGCTTCTCTCTCCTGCTGTAGGTAAGTAACTCTACCTGAGCCGTAGGCCTAACACCTTCACCTTCTTGTCCCTTCTCTGTGCCTCCATGCCAAACTTCTAAATCGGTTACCACCAAGTTCTCCATCTCCCCCTCTCGCCTAATACTGGCAGTATTAGGCGTGTTGTGTGAAGTTCCGTCCTGGCGGTAGTATGGCTCATGCTCCCGAAAGTGGATATCCATACTGACAAACTTCTTCTTCTCTACTGGACTCCAGCACACATACCCCTTTTGGGTCGCCGAGTAGCCTACGAAGATGCATTTGACCGCTCTAGGGTCAAGTTTCCCAACTGATGGCCTGTTGTCCTTCACAAAACACACACACCCAAACACCTTCAGTGGGAGTATCCCACTATTATTGCCTTGCAATACCTCACATGGAGACTTCCATCCGAGGACCTTCGAGGGCATCCTGTTGATGAGTTGAGCTGCTGTCAACACTGCATGCCCCCACAGACTCTGTGGGACATTCATGTCGATCATCATACTTCTTGCGACCTCCAGAAGGTGTCTGTTTTTCCTTTCTGCAACTCCATTTTGTGCTGGTGTGTATGCACAGGTGGTCTGATGCTGTATTCCGTGTGCTGACAAGTATTCTGCAAGCATCCTGTTGGTATACTCTGTTCCATTGTCAGACCTCAGTACCTTCATAACTGCTTTGTACTGAGTCTGGACATGCTTATGGAAATCCCGAAAACAAGCAGGTACATCACTCTTATTTTTTATCAAATATAACCAGGTAACACGAGAGGCACACTCAATGAAAGAAACAAAGTACTTATAACCATTCATAGTGTTAGTAGCATATGGACCCCAGACATCAGAATGTACTACCTCAAAAGCAAAAGTGCTCTTATGACCCGTGCCAACATATGAGCTCCTAGTAAGTTTTCCTAACTCGCACGCATCACATACTAATTTCTCTTTATTTGTTTTTGCATAAATCTCTGGATACAACTTACTTAGAGTATCAAAGAAAGAATGTCCCATCCTCCGATGATGGAGTATCAAGGTATCCTCAGTCCTCTGTTGCAGTCCTTCCATGCCAGCCTTCTCTGCCATAGATACCAATGCTGAGTCCAGTCCTTCTCGATCTAGGTACCACAGTCCCTCATGCCAAGTGTCAGTTCCAAGTCTTTGTCCTGTCCCTTTCTCCTGGAAGGTCACCTTAGGAATATCAAAAGAAACAATGCATTTAAGTTGGAGGATTATAGAACTAATGGACAAGAGACTGACTGGAAAGGATGGAGCATGTAAAACATTGGATAATCTTACTGAACCTGTACAATTAACAGTACCCTTACCGACCACTGGCTGGAAAGTGCCATCAGCTGTCTGAATGCTGTCTGCTGATGCTAGGTGAGTGTAGGAAGAAAACTCACTAGCATTCCCCATCACATGCCGAGATGCTCCCGAGTCGATAATCCAGTCTGATAATTTAAGAAAAGAGATAGACGCAAGGGCAAGTGATTCGTCAGTACCTTCTGATGGATGGGCATACATGGCAGCGTTGCCCCTAACAAAGAATGAGGTGGACGCCTCCTCTGTTCTACTCCTCATGTCTCCCAGTGCCTGGTCCTCCACAGTAAAGGTGCCATCAGCTTCTCCGTTCCCTTCTGATATCAGGAGGTTTGCCCGATAACCTCCTCGGCCGCCTCGTCTATCCCCTCGACCACGACAACGTCCTCCATTATATCCTCGTCCGCCGAACGGTCCTCGTCCACCACCTGAATCTTCCTCCCTAGGTGATTTGGTACAAGCATACCGATGATGACCCATCTTCCCACAGCTGTAGCACTGCCGATTATGCTGCCAGGGCTCTCCCTTAGATCCTGTGTTACCTGAGCTGGTGACCGCTAGTGCTGACTTTGCTTCGGGGGAACCACCTGTCCTGGCTTGCAGCCTAATGCGTGTCTCCTCCTGGATTATGGCTGAGATAGCCTCCTCAAGGCTAGGGATCTTTGGTTGGGCTAGAAGTAGGGCCGTCCTCTGTGCGAAAGCTGCAGTTAGCCCTTTGAGGAACTTCATCGTCCTCTCCTGCAGACACACCTGTCTCTCCTTACACTTAGGGTCTCCGCAGCTCGTCCGATCTGAGGAGTGATCATAATCCAACCACAGACGCTCCAACTCCGTGGCATACTCCTGCACCGTCTTCTCTCCCTGTACGGTGTCATCAATCTTCCCCTTTATCTGGAAGACCCGTAAGTTGTTTCCCACACCATCATAGGTCCTTCTCAATTTCTCCCACACATCTTTCACCATCTCAATACCGTCTACTGTGGCGGCAATAGACTGGACTAAGGAGTTGAGAAGCCAGATGTAGATCACCATATGAGTGGACTTCCACTCATCGCGTCCTGTCGAGCCCTCGTCCGACTCTGTCGTCTCGCCCGTCAGGAACCCCTCCATGTTTTTTCTTGCGAGGGTTCTTCTCACCCATCGTGACCAACTCAGATAGGTGGCTGGTCCATCTAATTTCAGATCGATGGAGGGAAGCTTCAACTCCGGCGACGTTCGTGTCGTGTTCTCACCAGCCGACATCGTCAACAACTTCATCAACGTCGCCACCTCTGCAGAATCTAGCTTCTTGATGATCTCCTCCATCGATGCGTCGTCTATCCAGTCACGTCACGTCCGCTCCACGACTCACGCTTGTCCTCGTCGTCCGCTCCTAGATCCGAACATGTTCCCCCTTTTTTCAGATCTAGGCATTCCTATTAGGCGCTGCCTCGTGCTGGTGCGGAGGAGGCGGCAGCACGCATGTCACAACCGCCGTCGCAGCAGCAGTAGTCGCAGCAGCCGCAGCAGCAGTAGTAGCCGCAGCAGTAGCGGGACGGGACAACAACAGCGAAGGGCGGAGAAGAGGAGAGGAGGAAAAAAGGGGGGGGGCGTGGAAGAGTTCGGTGGAGGAGATCTAGGAAATCCTCCTGTGGGTTTGTGGAAGCTTGGTGACGGCTAGGGTTTGTGGAAACTTGGCTCTGATACCATGTTGAAATTAGTTGATGATTTTATTGATTGTCTCTTTGGCATTATATAGCCTTACAGTCATTAATACAATGATTTCAATCATTATGACAATAATCTCGTAATGGAATATCCCGTGACATATTCTGGCATCCCAAATATGTCCTCAGGATATTCCCATGTGCTTATACTATACTTAAATATGACATCCAACATACCATATCAACAGATCTTCATCACCCCAGCAAGTAGAGTTTCTTCTTCTTTTTCTTCTTCTTCTTCTTCTTCTTCTTCTTCTTCTTCTTCTTCTTCATGTTGTAACTCTGTTCTGTCCGTCTGCAACTGCGATTGCAAGAAAGAACGAGGAGTTTATTTATTCTGATTCTTTTGTTATCTTGTAAGCAAGTTGTAATCAGAATCATATTATTAGTTGTTCGCTGGAATCGAAGCTCATCAGTGAGGAAACTTTTGTGTGAACTCCTGATCTCAACTTCAACTTCTGGTTCTACCATATTTGATTAAGCCCCGAGACTAATAATCTCAAAGCAAGATCCGAGTAAGATGGAGAACAACCGTGCAAGTCTTCTCGACACAACTTTTAACAAACTTGAGAAGTTTGACGGAGAGCATTACAACGTCTGGAAGAGAAATGTCAGCCTTAATCTCCAACTCGTAGATGTGGACTATGTGTTGACAGATCCTGAGCCTGTTGTTCCGGAGGGTGATGATGTTACTGATCGGACGATTGCAAATGCAAGAGATAAGCAGAACAAGTGGAGGAGAGACAACAACCTCTGCAAATTGTTGATTCTCAACTCCATGGAAGATACTCTGGCGGAGTCATACAGCAAGACAGATCATGCAAAGGTCGTCTGGAAGGCTCTGAAAAAAAATATTACAAGGAGGATGAGAACCGCAACAAGATCCATGTGACAAAAAAATTCTGGAAGATACGATTTAAGGATGACAAGACGATGTTGCCTCAAGTCAAAAAATTTCTCAAGTTACGTCAAAAACTTGAGGATGATAGCAAGCCCTTGGTCGACTCTTTTATCGTGGGAGGTATTGTTGCCAAGCTTCCGCCTGGTTGGAGCAAGTTTATCTCAGATGTGCACCAAAAGAAGATGGGGGTGATTCTTGATCAACTACTGCACAATATCCATGTGGAAGATGAGTTGAGGGCTCAAAAAAAAGTGATTACACTGTCCAAACAATTGGCAAAGGCCAACTTGGTTCATGCTGGTGACTCCAAGGGGAAGCTGAAGGCTTCTCACAACAACAAAAAATAACTTCAACCATATGAAGGTGATGTCAGCATCGTTCAAACCAAAGCCTAAGAACGATGGAGCTTGTTTCAACTACGGCAAGAAAGGCCACTTCAGTAGAGACTGCAGATACAAGTCCAAACAGAAAGAGTAAGATGAGCCTAACAAGGTTGTCATAATTGCGCAGGTTGCTACGGCTGGCGTTAACACTGACTGGTGGGTGGGCACTGGCATATCCTGTCATATTTGCTCAAAGAAGGAGTTATTCACCACCTATAGACCTACATCTGAGAAGGTTAGGGTGGCGGACAAGTCACAAGCTGAAGTACATGGGATCGGGACAGTTGTACTGAATCTGACTTCGGGGAAGTCGTTGACTCTTCAGGATATGAAGCACGTATCTGTGATAGCCAAGAAACTGATCTCAGGAAGTCTGCTCTGTAACGCAGGCTTTAGGATGGACATCAATGCTGGACAGATGGTGATGTCCTATAAAGGAACATACTTCGAAAATATTTTCTGTACCGAAGGAGTATTTAAACTTTAACTTGTAACTTCTGCCATTACCATTAATGCAGTCTCTTCTTCTGGTTATTCTCTTGAGTTATGGCATAATAGACTAGGACATGTTCATTGTAAAAGGATAAACAAGATGTCTAGTCTAGGGCTTATCTCCAAATATGGGGGTAAGGAGGTGGAGAAATGTGAGGTCTGTGCGCAGGTAAAGATCACAAGAAAACTGTTCAAACGGGTAAACTAAAGTACAGATCTTCTGGAGTTAGTGCACTCAAATATCTGTGACTTCAAACAGTTCTCCACAAAGGCCAGGATAAAGTATTTCATTAATTTCATCGACGACTATTCAAAGTATACATTCGTCTATCTTCTCAATTCTAAAGACGAATCATTCGAGAAGTTTAAGAAGTTCAAGGATGAAGCTGAACGTAAAACTGGACAACAACTCAAGAGACTCAGAAGTGATCGAGGTGGAGAGTATAGGTCTATTGAATTCGCATCGTTCTGCAAAGAACATGGAATCGTCAATGAGACAACTGCTCCGTATTTTTCTCAATCAAATAGAGTAGCAGAAAGAAAGAACAGGATATTAACATAGATAAGCTGTTAATTTGAACTCTATGCTGTTAACTGCGGGTCTTCCAAACTGCTTTTAGGGAGAAGCTGCGCTAACAGCTTCATTCATTCTGAACAGAGTGTCGTATGCAACTTTCGATGTCACTTGGTTCAAGGTCAGACCAACTTGAATGTCATTCGAGTGTGGGGGTGTCTGGCATATGTGAAGCTTCTAGACTTGAAGATTCAGAAGCTAGGGACAAGGACTACAAAGGCTATATTCTTGGGATATGCTGAAAAGAGTGATGCTCGGAGGTTCCTTGATATCGAGTCTAATTATATTATTGAATCTCGCGATACAAAATTCTTCGAAGATAAATTTACACGGCACAAGAACGTTGTTATCGTGAACATTCCGGAGAATAATGTGAGTGCAACGGAGGCTAATGCTTTCAGTGAAGATGTGGTCAAAGAAGAAGTTGTCATCCCTGAGACAACCTTCAAACCAGAACTCGAAGAACCAAGAACTAAGCGAGTGAGAAAATAGAAGAACTTCGGAGATAATTTGTCACCTATCATGTGGAAGCAGATCAGCTTACCTATGATGAGGCGATAAAGACTAGAGACACTATCTTCTGGAGGGCTCTATTAATGATGAGTATGAATCAATAACCTTCAACAACACTTGGGTGTTGGTCGATCTACCTAAAAGAGCTAAACCAATCAGATCCAAGTGGATCTTCAAAAAGAAGATGAAGGCCGATGGAACTGTTGACAAGTTCAAGCCAAGGCTGGTAGCCAAGGAGTTTTCTCAGAAGCAGGGGATCAACTATTTCGACATATATGCTCCAGTAGCACGGATGACAACCATCAGGATGTTGATTGCTATAAGTGTAATTCATAATCTAGTTATACATCAAATGGATGTAAAAATAATATTGCTGAATGGTGAATTGACCGAATAGATTTACATGCAACAGCTAGAATGATTCATCATCAAGGGCCTTGAAGACAAAGTCTGCAAGTTGGTAAAATCATTATACGGTTTGAAGTAAGCTCCCAAGATGTGGCATAAGAAGTTTGATAAATTTATTAGATCAAACGGCTACAGGGTCAGTGAGACGGACAAGTGTGTTTACACAAAGTTCGCTGACGGGAGAGGAGTCATCGTTTGTCTATACGTGGACGACATATTGATTCTAGGTACGGATAAATACACGTGTCACTAAGACAAAGAAGTTCCTCCCATCTAAGTTTAGTATGAAGGACTAGGGGAAGATGATGTTATCCTAGGAAAAAAGATCATCCAGACGGACACTAGAGTGGCATTGTCACAGTTTTATTATATTGAGAAGATGCTCACACGCCATGGATATCAGGATCTTCCAGGGACCGATACTCCATACAGGTGTGACAATAAGCTGAAGCCAAATTCGAGAAAAAGTTTCAGGTATATGAAGTATTCAAGCGTCATCGGGAGTTTGATATATACAACAACTGCCACAAGGCCTGACATAGCTTTCATCATGGGGATGCTGAGTCGGTTCACAAGTAATCCAGGTGTTGAGCACTGAAAAGCTGTGAAGAGAGTGATAAAATATCTCAAGAGAAATCAGAATTATGTACTGCACTACAACAGATATCCGACAGTAGTGGAAGGCTTCAGTGATGTAAGATATTTTCAAAAGTAGAGAGCGAAAGGTCCATAGGAGGATAGGTCTTCTCCATGGATAGAGCTGCTATATCGTAGAATTCGAGGAAGCAAATAATGCTCTCTCATTTCTTGATGGAATCTGAGTTTTATGCACTGGCGGATGTAGCAGAGTGGCTTCGGGAGCTCATGTATAATCTTCCAGTGGTTGGTGCACAGATTCCAGTGGTACCGATATACTACGACAGCCATGCGACTACAGCAGTGGATTCAAATGACCTCTTCAATGGTAAGAAGAGGACTGTGCGCCTGAGGCACATGACAGTGAATGATCTTATCAAGACTGGAGTCATTACCGTACTTGATGTTCGGAGCCAAGAAAATCTGGCTGATCCGTTCAACAACGATCTCAAACGCCAGCTGGTCGAGGACACAACAATTAAAATTGGCTTGAAGACATTCCGATATTCCGTCTTTCTAATTCTACAATAAATTTTTATGCTATTAGTTCAAAGAGAAGTCTACTAGGCATCTAGATTTTGGTTCAAAGAATGATCATTGTTTGTGAGAATATCAGGAACAATGGGTAGTCCTTTGAGACATTAAGGGGTTACGGACCCAAAACCACTATTGTCTGCTATTTGTTCTCTGAGTAGAACAAAGTCCTGTGGGAGTATGGCTTAGACGCCTTAATGAGTTCTACGACATTTGGAATATCCGGCGTGCTCTATAGAAAGCACGATAGCATAACACTATAAAGGAGAGGAGGACTCCATGCTACAGTGGATGACACCACCATGAGGTTCCTCGATAGGGTAATGCCTTTACTTCGTGAGCCATGTCATAGCGACATAGCACCGCATATAGGAAGGTGGCCTAATGCTATAAAATAAAGAGTGGCAGGCAGCACTACAAAGAGGCCGGTGGCCTCATGTTACAGTGGTGTGACACCACCAAGAGGTACCTAGAGAGGGTAAAGCCTCGGCTACACGAGCCACATCACAACGACGTAACACCGCAAGGAAGCCCAAGGCTTCATACAGGGTAGTTTGGCACTACAAAGTGGCTGGGACCTCATGCTACAGTGGATGACACCATAATAAGGTGGGACCTCGGCTTTGGGCCATGTCATAGCGGAGTAGCACCGCAAAGAAGCGCAAGGCTTCATGCCAAGGACCGTTTAAAAGAACTCACCTAGAGTGTATGTAAAAAGATATAGGTCGTCTCTTAAGGGTAAACCTATAGACGCCCAAAATACATATACCGAAACCAAATGTGCACATAGACTTTAATGTGCAGCCGAAAGCACAGATGATGTCATTGTGTGAGTGAAAAGAATTATAGCTCTGGTGCAAAATTCGAGGCCTAGTCCATTCTTGTATCATACTGTTATTTGACCCATGCGGGAAGATTCAAGTCTAAGAGACATCTACCCTAATGCATGATGGGAAGTAACTGTGGGAAACGTTCAACCCATATATTGAGATATGTGGAAGATTGTTGGTGTTATTTTCTTAAGACTAAGAAAAATAGTCCACATTGGCTACACCACCAAGTGGGTATTTCAATATAATACTTTGTATGAGTTGAGGTGTGCACATGAGTAGTGGTGGAGCATATGGGTGCCATATGGGAGTATTTTATTTGGAGAAAAATGATTAACTCCTCCATTAAAGCGTTTATGCTTTTTGTCATGCTCATAAAATTTATTCCATAGGAGCTAATTCCCAAAGGGGCTTAGCGACTCGAACTCGGGTTGAAGGACGTAAAGTGGTGCTTTGTTGACGCACTTTACTTTTTGTATGTCAGCATCGACGCATGACGCTTGTGCGTATTTTGATACGCTCATGATCTTAGTTATGAGCGAGTTCATACGCGGCCGTATGCTCTACTGCATGTGCTGCCGCATGCGCTGCTGCATGAGCGGCCGGATGGACGGTTGCTTGCGTGATCGCTGCTATCGAATATATTTAAACGATTATGGAAAGATATGGTCAGTTATTCAGATCTATTTTTTTGGGATTTGAATTAATTCGTGCCTATTTTTTTAGGATTTGTTGTTATTTTGCTCCTATCTTTCCGTAACTAATGGGCCGCCTAGCTCCTCTATAAATACTCTCTTTTGTGCCTCCATTGAGGACTTACTTCAAAATAGAGGAGACGAAGAGAGTTGTTGTTGCCGCCATTAAAGTCCAAGAAGTTTGTGCGAGTCCAAGCAGGAGGTGACAACGAGCGTTCCAGAAGTTCTTCGTGAACTTACTAGTTCTTGGAAGCAGATTGTGTGGGGCAAATCTAGATTTGAGCAACGGTGATCTTCATCACCCCAGCAAGCAGAGTTTCTTCTTCTTCTTCTTCTTCCCATTCTCTTCTTCATGTTGTAACTCTGTTATGTCTGTCTGCAACTGCGATTACAAGGAAGAACGAGGAGTTTATTTATTCTGATTATTTTGTCATCTTGTAAGCAAGTTATAATTAGAATCATATTATTAGTTGTTCGCTGGAATCGAGGTTCATTAGTGAGGGAACTTTTGTGTGAACTCCTGATCTCGACTTCAACTTCTGGTTCTACCATCTTTGATTAAACCCTGAGACTAACACCTTTGCACGCTGGACCCTGGACGGGGACGGATCTAGAAACATAAACTGGGTGGGCTAGATTGGATTAGGGTAGACTGGTGTATTTTTTGTTGATGTTGATGAAGGATTGAAGCTGAGAGAGTACATAGCTCTCCTTAAGCTTAATTAATAAAAAATGATATTTTGACAATCCTATTATGACCCCTTCTTGCCCGCAGGCTGACCTGGCTGACAGGTCATACTAGAGGTTAACATTTACATGCTAAGTTTACAACCATTTGGCTTACAATCCTTTTATAACTACTTAGGTGGCAATTGCTAATTGGGTCTCCTCTTCTTCTACCCCACATGGGAAGATGAGATCCAATTGGAAACTGTCACCTAGATGGTTGTAAGTAAATTGTAAGCTAAATGGTGGTAATCCTAGCATTTCTCTAACATTTAATGATGGCTGAAACTTTAGAAAAGGTGGAGTGGAAATGTGTTTTAAAACAAAATGGCGTACGGCTCTAAGTGGTTCTTGAACAGAACAAAGAAGAGAGAGAAGAAGAATGTCTCCATCAGTTTACTTTCTCTCTCTCTCTCTCTCTCTCTCTCTCTACATTTTCTAAAGTCTGGAAGAAGAAGATTTATAGAGAAGAAGGTAAATTTTTTTTCTAAGGTCTCCCTTGGCTGCAGTCGCCTACAGAGGGGGAGGCCATGGATTAGTCGATGGTCGTCGATTTGGCCGGGGAGCCTTCCGACTATTAGATTTAGAACCACTCCAACTTTTAGGTACTAAACTTTTCTTTATACTCTTTCTCTGACTACTTTCTAAAAATTAAAATTTGGCATTTTCTAAGGTCTTTATCTCTTCAGCATTTATACATATTCGCCCAGCATTTTGGTATGTTTAATGTGAATTCCCGTCAGCTCTTTCTGCAAAGGATGATGTTAAATTTATTTTTTCACTTTTTTTCTTGTTTTAACTGTTGGATCTCTTCATAAAAATAAATATAGATCATGCAATAGTATTAATTTTCTACAGAATGAAAATTCCAAAACAAATAAAAATAAAATATAATATCAACTATGTTTGTCGAGCCGTCGAGCCAAATATGAAGTAGTCATATAAGCCACTAAATAAAATTTCTGACAGAAAAAACACAAACTAGTAAGAATTTTGAAAATGCTCCATTTTGTACAAGAAGATAATCTAAACAACAACACATAAAAATATATCATAACCATTATCTTTTAAAATATATAGAGTAGTTTAAATATTTATTCTTATATATTTGATATATTTTTTTACAGGAATGAAGGGCAATTCATCTTCAAATTTTTTTGGGGATGATGAAGTTGTGCCGAAAATTGAGATGATATTCGATGATTTAGACAAACTATAGGAATGGTATGAAAAATATGCATAACAAACTGAATTTTCGGTAAGAAAGCAAACATCAAAGAAGAATAAAGAAGGGATAGTTAGAATAGTAACATATTGTTGTGCTCGACTCGGTAAGACTGTTAATATATATCAAAACCCTATGTTGCCGCGTAAGAGCTTACGGTGTGGGTGATTGGTTAAGCTCACCACAATGTTGGATAGAAAGGGAATATGGATCATTAATGCACTCATTCTTAACAATAATCACTAGTATTAAGAAAATATTATGTTGTTATTTAGATTATCTTCTTGTTCAAAATGGAGGATTGAAGACTCTACAAGTAAAAAAAGTTAGAATATTTGAACCGTGTCGAGTCCACAGTTGGGTGTTTATACTTTCAAATTTACAAAATATTGGTATTTTTCACTTTGCTTTGGGAGTTTTAGTCCCACATTGGAAAACCACCAATGTGCATATCTCAATATATATCTTTGCTTAGTATTGGTATATGAACATAGGTTGTGGCCCATGCGGATTGACTTTCCTAGAGAGATTAAGTGTGAACTCCTTTATGACAATCTTTATTTTGTCACCAACTTTGGGATGTTTCCCTTAGGAGCTAAGCCCCGAAGCGACTCGAACTCAGGCTCAAGGGCACAAAGTGGCACATTTTGTACTTAGCACGTCAGCATCTTCTCATGGCGCTTATGCACTATTTTTATGCACGAGTTGCATGTAGGGTTGCAAGCTCGGGTGCATGCTTCGTGGAGCCTGCGTCCAGGCACTATGCGGCTATGCACGGTTGCAAGCTCGGGCACATTCTTCTTGGCACATACGTCCAAGCTCTATGTGGCCAGGTGCAATTGCGGTCTTGTGCCATGCAGCCTATGACCATGCGGCCAGGGGATATGCCTCCATGTATGCTTGCGGTCTTGTGCCATGCGGCCTGTGACCATGCAGCTTGAAAGCATGCGGCCTATGCCCATGCGGCCTGAGACCATGTTGCCTGTGCCCATGCTGCCTGTGCCCATGCGACCAAGTTGATATGAGGCAAGTTGCTATGTATGATATGGAGGGGACATGATATGTTGTTGGCGGTGTCATGCGGCACGTACGGCGCAGGCAGCGCACGACGACGAGTCATTTTCTGTGCCATGTGACTACTGCTTTCGGAGCCTAACGACATTTTCTGCTCTCAGCGACTTCTTTTGGCGTTTGGCGGTGCATGCGGCACATGCGCCTTGATATCTGATCGAACAACGCATATGCGGCACGTGCTTTCTCTTGACACATATGTGCTAATTTTCTCTATATATAGAGGAGCTTCTCTTTCATTTGAAGGATTAAAAAAATTCCAACGGTATCAGAAAGAACTAAGAGCACCAGAGCTTTATGCGGCCCACAGACCACCCTTCAACAAAGTATTTTTCTGGGTGATCCGAAAGTGACGAAGAGCGTTCCAGAAGTTAATTTGAGAACTTGCTGGATTCTGGGGGCATATCGTCAAGTAGGGCAAATATTGCGTTGAGCATCGGTGGTTTTGATCACCCCAACAATGAGTTTTTTTTTCTCTTCTTGTTCTCGTTCTTTCTCATTATAGCGTCTACGAAAGTAAAGAGAAGAACATTTTTTTGCTTATTGCTATATTTTTATTTTCTTTGTTTAGTGAGCTTGTAACCTGTTCGTGGTTTAGTGCTTCTTAGGGGTTGCGTGTCACTGTAGAGGAACTCTTGTGTGAATCTTAGTGCACCAAATTATTTTCTGGAGTTAGTAGTGACGAACTCTTGTGTGAGTCTCTAATTTGTGGCAACCTCTTCTTCTTTGATCTGACTTTGAAAATAACATTATCAAGGGAAGATCCAAGTTAGAATAGACAACTGCTCAAACCTTCTTGATACTAGCTTTCACAACCTTGAGAAGTTTGATGGAGAATACTACAGCATTTGGAAGAGGAAGATCTTCTTGAATCTTTGTCTTGTCAAAGTTGCTTATGTTTTGGTTGATCCGAAACCTACCATCCCCTAAGATGGATGAGAGATTGAAGTTGGCGTGGCGTAGGATGCGCACTCTAAGTGGAAGGATGATAACGACATCTGCAGGTTGTTGTTCCTAAATGCTATGGAAGACTCGATGGCAAAGTCCTACATCAAAAAAGAGAAAGCAAGATATGTCTAGGAATCTCTTGAGAAGCGCTACAAAACTGACGAGAAGATATCTAAAATCTATCTCGTCGAGAAATTCTTCACTCTGCAATTCGAAGACGAGATGGTGATGCTGCCTCAAGTCAAGGAACTTCTGAAGATGCAACAGAAACTGAAGGAAGAGGGCATGAAGCAGGAAGATAAATTTATGGTGGAGGCTATCATCACCAAACTTCCTCCAGGTTGGATCAAGTTTAAGACTGACATGTACTGCAAGAAAATGTATATCTAGCTCGAAGATCTTCTTCACTGGATTCACATTAAAGATGAAACCAAAGGGCAACTAATGTTGGACTCCTTATCTAAGTAGTTGGCTTCCTTATCTAAGTAGTTGGCTAAGGCCAACATGGTACATGCAAGCGATTCTAAAAGGAAGCAAAAATTTTTCTACAAGAAGAAGAAGAAGGACTTCAACCAACTGAAGGTGAATTCGGCTCAATTCAAGCTAAAACTAAAGACTGATGTGACATGCTACAACTGTAGCAAGAAGGGTAACTACAAGAGTGACTGCAGGTCAAAGCCAAAACTGAAAGAGCAAGGTAAGCTTAACCACGTTGCTATGATTGTTCAGGTTGAGTCATATGTCATGGACACTGACTGGTGGGTGAACACTGGTGCATCTTGCCATGTATGCTCTAAGAAGGAGTTGTTCACCAAGTATGAGCCAACCCATAAGAATGTCTCTATGGCGGATAAGTCACAAGCTGATGTTCAGGGGACTAGCACGGTAGTGCTGAAGCTGACTTCGGAGAACTCACTTACACTAGAAAACGTGAAAAATGTATTAATGATTGCCAAAAATTTGGTCTCTGGGAGTCTGTTGTGTAAATTGGGCCTAAGGATAGATATCAATGTCGGTCAGATGGTGATGTCCTACAAGGAAACATACTTCGGAAAAGCTTTTTGTACCGAAGGGATGTTTAAACTGCAGCTTATAACTCATTCTGTTTGTATCAATGCAGTCTCTACTTTTGGTTATTCTCTTGAGTTATGGCATAATAGACTATGACATGTGCACTGTAAACATACTAGTCTAGGCCTTATCTCTAAATATGGGGGTAAGGAGGTTGAGAAATGTGAATTCTGTGCGCAGACAAAGATTATCAAGAAGCCGTTCAGATGGGTGAACCGAAGTATAGATCTTCTGGAGTTGGTACACTCAGATATCTATGACTTCAAGCAATTCTCCACGAAGGCCGAATGAAGTATTTTATTACCTTCATCGATAATTTTTGAAGTACGCGTCCGTATATCTTCTTAAGTCGAAAGATAAAACGTTCGAGAAATTCAAAGGCTTCAAGGCTGAAGCAGAACGTCAAACCGGTCAATAACTCAAAAGAATCAGAAGCGATCGAGGCGGAGAGTCTCATTCCTTGGAATTCGTATCGTTCTACAAAGAACGTGGAGTTGTCAACTAAATGACTGCTCCGTATTCTTCCCAATCTAATGGAGTGGCAGAAAGGAATAACATGACGCTGACAGAGATGATGAACTCCATATTGCTGACAGCAGGACTTTCAAAGTGCTTCTGGGGAGAAGCTGCACTTACGGCTATATTTATTCTGAATAGAGTGACGTTCACGACATCTAAAACTACTTCTCATGAACTCTGGTTCAAGATAAGACCCAACTTGAATGTCATTCGAGTGTGGGGGTGTCTGGCTATATGAAGCTTCCAGACCTTAATATACAGAAGCTGGGAACGAGAACTACGAAGACCATTTTTCTGGGCTATGCTTATTGTCATGCCCTAGTCCCAAAATACGTAGGACTAGGAATACATAAGCATGCCAGCCGTATGTACATGGTAACTCCAATATATGATAACCATACACATACATACGTTGTTTTATGAATAATAATTCACAAGTGGTATATAACTTCACAAGTCACAGACAATACTAATCTCATCCACAAAACCAAATAGAAATATATAACCCAATATAGCAATGTACCAAGTAGGAAACAATCGAGAAGAACTAATAGTTGGGTAAAGAAAAATCCACTACCAAAATAGAATATGAAAGACAAAAAAATAAGTACATCATCTAGTGATCAAGAAGGTTTAAGGGAAGACCTCTTCTAAAGAGAAAGAAGTAGCCAGTCCTGATTCGTGCTCCTACAAATAATCATGATCTTCTATACCTGGAAAGGGTGCCAGGTCCTCAGAGGGACATAACAAGTACACAAGAAATTGACATGCATGAAAGTAAAGCAGTAAACAATCAATAGGGTAACGAAACCACCTATGTGATATGCACTCGAAACATCTCTAATGGTGCATGAGGGAGGAGAAATAGAAGAACATTCGTCCCACCAGGTGTTCCGCAGAACTCAAGGGTTATACAGTTGCACCATTTTCACAGTACAGTAAGAAACTGAAATCTCATACGCTCACTATCAGATTCTCCCCTCCCAATGAACTATCCGAACCGTATACGCGGTGCAGACTTAATGTAATGACGTCAAATAATATCTAGAAACTAAACCAATACCAACTACTAACACAAGACTCGAACTCTCATACCGATGATCAGTCGACACGCTAGTCCATGCACTCTCTTACTCAGACAGTGAACGTGTTTGAAATAGTGTCAGGTCAGAAGATATCACATATCTTTATAAGATACTGGGTAAGTCTGCTACTCTAAGACGTGTGCACAAAACTAAACAAATAAAAACTAGGCATAATGTAAACTGAACAATACAATCAAGCAAGGTGTATTTGCCTTCTAAGCCAAGCTGCGAGCACAACAAATCTGGTCCGGAGCTATCCACAGAAACATCTCGAACACCTACCAATTAATTATTACACTAATTAGACTCTTATTCTTCTAGTCAAATTAAGTTATTAAATAGTTAATACTCCTACGTTGGTTGCACATGCAAGTAACTCCACACCAAAATATTACTAACCATCAAACATTATCAAAAACTATTTTTAAAATATTATTTAATAAAAATATTAATTCTAGAATTTATTGGAAAAATAGGATTTTTAGTAATAAGGTCGTCTCCTATAAATTCTCTGTGTCCAAAACCAAGTAGAAACCAAAACTAGGTCATAACGGGTTACCTACTAGTCACCAAAAAATATTTTTTTGACAAATAAGTAAATCTGAAATAATACTTAAAAATTCAGAACTAAAATATAATAATGTAATTTTAAATGCTAAAAATATGGATTTTTGTTCGGGGTTTAATTCAAACTGTAGGGGTCAAGTTTTGTCAAAACTATGTCAACTTGCTACATAAAATACCTAGAATTCTAATTTTTTATAAATAAAAATAAAATCTAAAAAAATATGTTAAAATTAGTAATAAATAAAATAAATACTATTTCTTTTATCTGTACAAAAATAATTAGGGTTTCACCATCTACAAGTTGATCCTATTAGGGTTGGCAACCAAACTTTGCTAGTATACATGTCAAAGGATGGTAAATCAATGATTGTAAACCCCCTCGATTTATTCTGTAGATAGTTAGGGTGGATTTGGAAAATTTTGGTTTTTGGTAGCGGATGTCGAGGTTTAGAGTGGAGATAATTTTATCTGGTATTTAATTTATTTAATTAAGACCCTTGGCGCGCCCTATCATTGCTAAATTAATCGGAGCCCAATATCAGCCCATAAATTTCATCGGGCTATTGTACTTTTGACTTGACTCGCCAAATTAGGCACTGGACTTTTCCGTCACTTAAAATCAGTTTTTAATTGTGCTCTAAATTAATTGCGCAACTTTCCGAAAATCGTAACCCATATTTAATTCCGTGTCGGACACCTGTGTCGTTACCCAAAATTTTGAGATACCAACTTAGCCCGTTGATCCGGAACTAAAGGGTCCAAGACTGACTCCAAGCCCCCACCATTTTTGACCTTTGCGTCATTTCCGAATTTCGACCCCAAGTGCCCCCATTTAATTTAAAATTGCGGGACACTTTATTTCTATTTAATCAGGGATACCCATTTTTCCTAATCCTATTTTTATTCCTTAATTAATCCCAATACCATTTAATTAAACCCGTGCCTAACCCACAATACCCTTTCACCATGAAAATTACTAAACACAATTTTCTCCACAATTTTTGCGTCATTTTATGTGTTCATGCAATTTCCCAAATTTAGGGGGCTAAGTTGCAATTTAGGGATTTTAGGTGCCCTCACCCCATTGGCCAAACCAAATGGAGAGGTCACAAAATTGGGTCCAATTTACACTCATCCATTCACCACTCTTCATGAAGAAATTATTTTCTTCATGACAAATCTCCACCCTCCATTTTGAATGGACTAATTCCCACCCTCCATCCAATACACACTCTCCTATAAAACCATCACATCACCCTCACCACTTCCCAAGCAGGCCCTAATCCCAAGAAACCTAGAAATTCTCCCGTCTCTCTCTCCTTCCTCCTCCATTTATTTCTCCATACAAGAAACCTCCTCCCTCCATTAAAATTCTCCTTCTTCTTCCTTTAATCTTCATCTCCTCACTATACAGCGCCGCCCGACTCCGACCGGTGCACAGCCATCCCCCCGCCGGCCTGTGCTCCTCCGACTATCCCGCAGAGGCTCCAAAGCAGCCGACCGGCCACTGAGCCGACTCCGGCCTGTTCCCGACCGCAGCTGTGATTCCCGACTGATCCGGCCGACCCCGCGGCTGACCCCGCGCCCGCTCTGGATAGTCACAACAGCCGACGGCCGTTCTCCTCTCCCCGTGCGTCCTGACCAGCAGCCCGTCCGGTCAGCCGACCCCCCACGGCAGCAGCTTCACTCCCCACGCCGGACTGTGTTCCCCCCCCGACCGACCAGAGACTGAGAACCACCCCGCTTCGGCCTCCTCCCCGTCCGACTTCCCCATCTCCCCTCTTCCAGTTTCCACCTTCACCATCACCATTATCACCACCACCACCAGCTTACACTACCACCACCATCACCACCATCACCACCACCCTTACCTCTTCACCACCACCCCGGCCACCTTCTCCGGCCGTACCCGGCATTGTCGTCGTCAAGGTCGACTCTCCCCCTATCTTTATTTAATTTTCAGATTTGTTATGGTTTTAAATAGGATGATGTTTATATATGTGAAATGCTAGCTAGGGTTTTGGGTTATATATGTGGATATGTATGGCTAGTGTAATGTGGTACTTGAAATATGTGATTGAGGTATATATAGGTTGAGGTTAATGATGATTAATGTGAATATGAATTGAGGTTGTGTTTAATGAGGTTTAATATGTTTTAGAGTTTATGTAGTGTAGTGTAGTATTTCTTTGAGCTATATGCGTAGGTATGTTGATTAGGGTTATTATATGTGGTTTGTGAGGGTTCTTTCTTTTTAACACATTATATATGTAAGAATGAGGATCCTTGATACTTATGGTTGTGTGCAGTAGTTAGGGTTTAGGAGCACGGGTTGATGATTTATACTTGTATGTTTAATTGGGAAGAGAAGCATTACCTATACAACATATATGGAATTGTTAGTATGGGTTGTGATTGAATTCACCATTAAGGAATGGTATGATTTTGTGATCCAGTGGACAGTGGATGTTATGTAGAGGAAACTTGTCTTTGAAGTTTGTAGTGTAAAATGCTCAATTTAAATGTATAATTAGTAAGGGTAGTAGGTGAATGTCTGATGGAGGACTAGTGTGATCGATAATCAAGAAACTGTAAATTTAAGATGATTGATTTAGGGAGGTATATGGTGATTGGTAACAACGATATTAAACGAGGAACTTAAAATCATAAACTGTGTTTTGAGGATGGTTTGATGATGTGGTACGAATGACTAGGTGATTTGACGTATCATACCGATAGTCAACTGTGGTCAACCCCCTAGTGACTTGTCCCTGTGAGTCATAGCTGAGACTGAGTTTAGTTGTAGATGTGTGTAGCATCCCTGTCTGTCGTAGAATAGACTATTGATTCTGGTTTGTATCTCATCCTAGGTACTGCGGGACTTGAGGGCTTGGACGCGGTACCAGATCTCCGTCATCAGCAGCCGCACGCAGGCAAGTGTACCTTGCCACCCTGTATTTTCAGTTTACAGATATTCATTGTTTCGTTATGTACTTTGTGCACGTACTTGTTGACGTTCGATACTTTGCGTTCGGATTACAACCGGGTAAAGACGTACGTTGTAACGTCTTAGAATGATTGTTAGATGTTTCGTAGCATCTCGATATGCGTACCTGAGTATATCGACACCCCAGGACACACTCATACACTATGATCGTGCCAGATTCCTGTATCCTGATACTGACATCATGATCAGAGACTAGGACGACCTTAGGGTCGAGTCTGTTGAGTTATTTTCGTGTGTCGAGACTGTAGTTAGAGGTTCAGGTTCAACGCATAATCGTTGACCGCTTGGGAAGGGGAAGACAGTTACTAGACGCTTGGGCTCCTCTGCATGCGCTTATATATATATGTAGTATTTATGTAGTGATCCTGTATCTAGTGTAGTGGTATCACCCGTGTGACTCTTTGCCCGGAGCTGCGGTCCGTGCCGTGTGTTTTCGTGTCCGGAGCTACAGTTTTATTTTGGATAGCCCAAGCGTCGAACATTGTCTTTAAACTGTGTCACACTTGTTTGGTTATGATAGAGTACCCTGTCGTTGCACTTGTACTTTCTGTTTACTTGGCATGTTGTATTTCTGTACCTTGTTACGTCTCTCTGAGGACCTGGTTCCCTGCCAGTTTTGCAGCATAGATAATTACGGAGCATTGGAGTTGCTGTGGGAGTTGCATGTCTTGCGAGCATGGTACCAGGTACTCATATCTTATCTACCGGCATTATGGTTATTTTGCATTGATTATTCATCTGCTGTTGTAGCCTAGTTTTTATAGACTCATACTTCTTCTTGAGTCTATTCGAGTTATTGTGTTATTGGGCAGCCGACTCTAGCACATATAGCTCTTTCTTGTATACTTCTGTACATTGTGGATTGAGACATAGAGATTTATATTTATGGAATATTTAGATAGTGCCTTTTATATTACAGCTTATACGTATTCGAGTCAGACCAGAGTCTGGTCGAATGCGTAGCTGGCGTGTCACGTATTCCTGGTCCTACGTACTTTGGGACTGGGACGTGACATATTTTTGTGGTGGCCCATGCAGGTCCGATTTAAATCGTCTTGGTCACCTGACTGTGCCAAGCGAGCCTGCAAATTAGGAATAGATGTTATGATTGTTGAATAGGATCTCAATCCATAATCAATTTAAAAAACTCTTTGTATGTGATTATCGTCCTTGGACTTCCACTTTGCATTCGTTCAATCTTCGTCAATATCGCTATCCTTGTTTCTCGTCCCCTATTGTTCGGGGAGACGAATGCTTGTGACTGATGATTTCCCTCCAGAAGAAGATCGAAGACCAGACGACAGAAGACATAATTCGTATACCTTTCTCGGAGAAGATTGTTACCTTATCAGGATAGATTGATGGGTTCTTTGGATTCTAGAACTAGTGAGGAAGGTTGGCAAGAGAGTTGGACCCAGTAGTACCCTGCCCGTGCTTGAGGTAGCAGTGATCTTGGAAGTACTAAGAGCTGGAAGGATTGTTGATCATGATTGGAATAATTTAGGGAAATGCATAGCCTGATGATGGAAACTAGTGGTTGCATATGATAGCAATGCTAGGAACGATGATTATGAGCTAGAGGAGATAAAAATTTTAGGATCTCACTTGGGAGATAATAATGGGATTCCAGGAAATTCTAGTATGTGCTTGAGTGATACCATTATTGTACTATGCGACTTGGAGAGATAAATAACGAAAAGAAGAAACTCGAGGAATAAAATTTTTAGGAAAAATGGAGGAGAAGAGAAATTATACTTTAGGCAGGGGAGAAAATTTCTTTTAAAGGATTAGTGTGGTAAACAGAACAAAAGGATTTATTTTGAGGTTAAGTCTGGACGATGACACCATCCTAGCATGAGTTGATTGAGCCAATACCACGCGATACTAGATTGTTGACGTAGTTGCATTTATATTTTTAGGCCACCAGGTTACCCTGAGTTGAGTTCAGGGAGCCCAGGAGTATGGTGCCCATCTACCTTAGGGGTATACAATGCAGGAGGTGAACCAGTGTACCACCATGTTATATCAGAGTTGAGGATGTTTTTCTAGAGGATCTTCTAGGCCTGCCACCTGACAGAGAGATGGAGTTTGTTAAAGAGAAGACTCCCAGAACCGAGCCAGTTATTCTCTCGTCTTCAGACTAGCACCGATATAGTTGGTTGAGTTGAAGATCCATAGTAGAGGATCTCTTAGACAAGAGTTTCAGTCGGGCTAGTGTTTCCCCATGGGAAGCAACTATTTTAATAGTGCCGAAGAAGGATGAGACAGTATACTTGTGTATCGATTACAGGGCTGTAACGAATAAAAAACAAGTACCCTATGCCGCGCATCGATGATTTATTTGATTAGCTTAGCGGCGCATATGCATTCTCGAAGATCGGTCTCAGATCAAGTTATCACCAGATCAAGGTACGGAGAGAGGACATTCCGAAGACGGCTTTTCGGACGAAGTATGGACACTGTGAGTTTCTAGTCATGTTGTTTTAACCAACGTGCCAGTAGTATTTATGAGTTTGAGGAACAATATTTTCCACCAGTACCTGGATAAGTTCTTGGTAGTAATTATCGATGATATCTTGGTGTATTCTAAGGACCAGAAAGAGCTCAACATGAGATAGAGGCACTGCCTAGAGTTGATGACAAATTATGACATTGAGTTGCAGTAGCACCCTGGCAAGGCGAATGTCGTAGCAGATGCCTTAAGCAGGAAGCCCATGGCATACTTTTGACGACGCAGCGACAATTGCTAGAGGATCTCCAGGAGCTTGGGATAGAGATTATAATGCCAGACATGGATGGACAGATGGCTAGTCTTGAGGTTCAGTCTACTTTGATCGAGAGGATCAAGGCAGTTTTGCCTACAGATGCGAGATTCCGACGTCTACGGGAGAGGACAGAAGCTGGCATGCAGACGGGACTCAGGATTCATGAAGACGGAATGTTGAGGTACGGAGATCGCCTATATGTTCCGAGTGGCGAGCTACGCCAAGAGTTGATGACCGAGGCTCATAGCTCGATTTATTCCATTCATCCCGGGGGTACGAAGATGTACCGAGACTTGAGGCAGCATTTCTGGTGGCATGGGATGAAGAGAGAAATTGCAAGATTCGTGGCGAAGTGTTTAGATTGTCAACAAGTCAAGGCTGAACATCAGAGGACTGCAGGATTATTGCAGCCGCTTTCCATTCCCGAGTGGAAGTGGAAACACATTACCATGGACTTCGTCACAGGATTCCCGCGAAGCCCAAGCGGGAAGGATACAGTTTGGGTTGTCGTAGACAGACTCACCAAGTCTGCACATTTCTTGCCCTTCAGAGTTGGGCAGTCCACAGAGATATTAGCTGACATATATATGAGGCAGATAGTACGAATACATGGAGTGCCTGTCAGCATTGTATCGGATCGTGATTCCAGATTTACGTCACATTTTTGGCGGAGTATGCAGGAGAGTCTAGGAACTCGTCTCAAGTTCAGCACTGCATATCATCCACAGACTGATGGTCAGTCAGAGCTCACGATGCAGATATTAGAGGATATGTTGAGAGCGTGCATGATTGATTTTGGAGGATTTAGGGAGGACCACCTGCACTTGGCGGAATCCTCCTACAATAACAGTTACCAGGATAGCATACAGATGGCACTTTATGAGGCACTGTACGACAGAAAATGTAGGTTGTCAGTTTGTTGGAGTGACGTGGAAGAACGTCAGATACTTGGTCCAGAGTTGGTGACACAGATAGTGGAGAAAGTCAAGTAGATTCAAATCCACCTGCGTGTAGCACAGGACAGACAAAAATATTGGACAGAAGCGCACCGCAGACCATTGGAGTTCAAGGAAGGTGACCATGTATTTTTGAGGATATCGCCTACTCGTGGTACCATCAGATTCGGAGGCAGAGGCAAGCTGAGTCCGCGGTACATCGGACCTTTTGACATATTGGAACGAGTTGGCGAAGTGGCTTACCGTCTTGCATTACCCCCAACATTAGAGGGAGTACATGACGTATTTTACGTATCGCAGCAGAGGAGATATGTCGCAGACCCTAGCCACGTGCTTGATCATTCGGAGATTACAGTCGGGCCCAGTCTGTCTTACGTAGAGCAGCCAGTTGAGATTCTCGATCGCAGCGAGAAGACTTTGAGAGGGCAGACGATTCGACTGGTCAGAGTGGCATGGAAGCACCATTCACCAGGCGAGTCTACTTGGGAGCGCGAGGATTCTATTCGGCAGCAATTTCCGTACTTATTTGAGGAGCAAGGTACGAATTTACGTACGACATTTGATTGCTAGTTGTTTTAAAATTCTGTTAGATATTATCGTGCTTTACTTTTAATTTCGGGGACAAAATTTTTCTAAGTTGGGAAGAATGTAAACCCCCTCGATTTATTCTGTAGATAGTTAGGGTGGATTTGGAAAATTTTGGTTTTTGGAAGCGGATGTCGAGGTTTAGAGTGGAGATAATTTTATCTGGTATTTAATTCATTTAATTAAGACCCTTGGCGCGCCCTATCATTGCTAAATTAATCGGAGCCCGATATCAGCCCATAAATTTCATCGGGCTATTGTACTTTTGACTTGACTCGCCAAATTAGGCACTGGACTTTTTCGTCACTTAAAATCAGTTTTTAATTGTGCTCTAAATTAATTACGCAACTTTCCGAAAATCGTAACCCATATTTAATTCCGTGTCGGACACCTGTGTCGTTACCCAAAATTTTGAGATACCAACTTAACCCGTTGATCCGGACCAACTAAAGGGTCCAAGACTGACTCCAAGCCCCCACCATTTTTGACCTTTACGTCATTTTCGGATTTTGACCCCAAGTGCCCCCATTTAATTTAAAATCGCGGGACCCTTTATTTCTATTTAATCAGGGATACCCATTTTCCCTAATACTATTTTTAATCCTTAATTAATTCCAATACCATTTAATTAAACCCATGCCTAACGCACAACACCCTCTCACCATGAAAATTACTAAACATAATTTTCTCCACAATTTTTGCGTCATTTTATGTGTTCATACAATTTTCCGAATTTAGGGGGCTAAGTTGCAATTTAGGGATTTTAGGTGCCCTCACCCCATTGGCCAAACCAAATGGAGAGGTCACAAAATTGGGTCCAATTTACACTCATCTATTCACCACTCTTCATGAAGAAATCATTTTCTTCATGACAAATCTCCACCCTCCATTTTGAATGGACTAATCCCCACCCTCCATCCAATACACACTCTCCTATAAAACCATCACATCACCCTCACCACTCTCCAAGCAGGCCCTAATCCCAAGAAACCTAGAAATTCTCCCCTCTCTCTCTCTCATTCCTCCTCCATTTATTTCTCCATACAAGAAACCTCCTCCCTCCATTAAAATTCTCCTTCTTCTTCCTTTATTCTTTATGTACTCCCTTTACTTCTCAATTGAGAGAAGACTCCGGCCGGCCACTGTGCTTCCCCGACCGCCGGCCTGTACCCCGACTCCGGCACTATGCAGCGCCGCCCGACTCCGACCGGTGCACAGCCATCCCCCCACCGGCCTGTGCTCCTCCGACCATCCCGCAGAGGCTCCACAGCAGCCGACCGGCCACTGAGCCGACTCTGGCCTGTTCCCGACCGCAGCTGTGATTCCCGACTAATCCGGCCGACCCCGCGGCTGACCCCGTGCCTGCTCCGGCCAGTTACAGCAGCCGACGGCTGTTCTCCTCTCCCCGCACGGCCAGACCAGCAGCCCGTCCAGTCAGCCGACCCCCCGCGGCAGCAGCTTCACTCCCCACGCCGGACTGTGTTCCCCCCCCGACCGACCAGAGACTGAGAACCACCCCGCTGCGGCCTCCTCCCCGTCCGACTTTCCCATCTCCCCTCTTCCAGTTTCCACCTTCACCATCACCATTATCACCACCAGCACCAGCTTACACTACCACCACCATCACCCCCACCCTTACCTCTTCACCACCACCTCCGGCCACCTTCTCCGGCCGTACCCGGCATTGTCGTTGTCAAGGTCGACTCTCCCCCTATCTTTATTTAATTTCCAGATTTGTTATGGTTTTAAATAGGATGATGTTTATATATGTGAAATGCTAGCTAGGGTTTTGGGTTATATATGTGGATATGTATGGCTAGTGTAATGTGGTACTTGAAATATGTGATTGAGGTATATATAGGTTGAGGTTAATGATGATTAATGTGAATATGGATTGAGGTTGTATTTAATGAGGTTTAATATGTTTTAGAGTTTATGTAGTGTAGTGTAGTGTTTCTTTGAACTATATGCGTAGGTATGTTGATTAGGGTTATTATATGTGGTTTGTTAGGGTTCTTTCTTTTTAACACATTATATATGTAAGAATGAGGATCCTTGATACTTATGGTTGTGTGCAGTAGTTAGGGTTTAGGAGCACGGGTTGATGATTTATACTTGTGTGTTTAATTGGGAAGAGAAGCATTACTTATACAGCATATATGGAATTGTTAGTATGGGTTGTGATTGAATTCACCATTAAGGAATGGTATGATTTTGTGATCCAGTGGACAGTGGATGTTATGTAGAGGAAACTTGTCTTTGAAGTTTGTAGTGTAAAATGCTCAATTTAAATGTATAATTAGTAAGGGTAGTAGGTGAATGTCTGATGGAGGACTAGTGTGATCGATAATTAAGAAACTGGAAATATAAGGTGATTGATTTAGGGAGGTATATGGTGATTGGTAACAACGATATTAAACGAGGAACTTAAAATCATAAACTGTGTTTTGAGGATGGTTTGATGATGTGGTACAAATGACCAGGTGATTTGACGTATCGTACCGATAGTCAACTATGGTCAACCCCCTAGTGACTTGTCCCTGTGAGTCGTAGCTGAGACTGAGTTTAGTTGTAGATGTGTGTAGCATCCCTGTCTGTCGTAGAATAGAATATTGATTATGGTTTGTATCTCATCTCTAGGTACTGCGGGACTTGAGGGCTTGGACGCGGTACCAGATCCCCGTCATCAGCAGCCACACGCAGGCAAGTGTACCCTGCCACCCTGTATTTTCAGTTTACAGATATTCATTGTTTCGTTATGTACTTTGTGCACGTACTTGTTGACGTTCGATACTTTGCATCCGGATTACAACCGGATAAAGACGTAAGTTGTAACGTCTTAGAAGGATTGTTAGATATTTTGTAGCATCTCGATATGCGTACCTGAGTATATCGATACCCCAGGACACACTCATACACTGTGATCGTGCCAGATTCCTGTATCCTGATACTGACATCATGACCAGAGACTGGGACGACCTTAGGGTCGAGTCTGTTGAGTTATTTCCGTGTGTCGAGACTGTAGTTAGAGGTTCAGGTTCAACGCACAATCGTTGACCGCTTGGGAAGGGGAAGACAGTTACTAGACGCTTGGGCTCCTTTGCACGCGCTTATATATATATGTAGTATTTATGTAGTGATCCTGTATCTAGTGTAGTTGTATCACCCGTGTGACTCTTTGCCCGGAGCTGCGGTACGTGCCGTGTGTTTCCGTGTCCGGAGCTATGGTTTTATTTTGGACAGCCCACGCGTCGAACATTGTCTTTAAACTGTGTCACACTTGTTTGGTTATGATAGAGTACCCTGTCGTTGCACTTGTACTTTCTGTTTACTTGGCATATTGTATTTCTGTACCTTGTTACGTCCCTCTGAGGACCTGGTTCCCTGCCAGTTTTGCAGCATAGATGATTACGGAGCATTGGAGTTGCTGTGGGAGTTGCATGTCTTGCGAGCATGGTACCGGGTACTCACATCTTATCTACCGGCATTATGGTTATTTTGCATTGATTATTCATCTGCTGTTGTAGCCTAGTTTTTATAGACTCATACTTCTTCTCGAGTCTATTCGAGTTAGTGTGTTATTGGGTGGCCGACTCTAGCACATATAGCTCTTTCTTGTATACTTCTGTACATTGTGGATTGAGACATAGAGGTTTATATTTATGGAATATTTAGATAGTGCCCTTTATATTACAGCTTATACGTATTCGAGTCAGACCAGAGTCTGGTCGAATGCGTAGTTGGCGTGTCACGTATTCCTGGTCCTACGTACTTTGGGACTGGGCGTGACAATGATGGAGTTTAATTACTAGTATTTTTTATTTAATAATAAAAACAGTATTTTATATTCTAAAATTAAATATTTAATTTTTGGAAAATTATATTTTAATAATAAAATATTAACATGCAACAATACTAATTTAATATGATCACGAGATTGACAAGAATTAGTTTTGTGTTATCTAAGAGCAGTTTTTATGTAAAAATTAGGATTTCACATGCATGGGGGTTTTCTTATTTATCATATAACATAGTTATGAGTTCTCACAAGAGTTTATACATGGAAAATTAATTATTTAAAAGAAATTTCAAAACTTACTAGATCGTGATTACGACGGAGCTTCTTATTGCGACACAGACCTTTTGGAGTCCAAACGGACTCTAAACTCCATGAAACTTGATGGGGATCTATATGAATTTTAATATATGAAGAATATAAAGTTTTGGTGGTGGTTTTACAATAGTAAATAGTCCAAATCTGTTGCAGTAGCAGCCGGTCTCAAGGGATAGTTTTTGTCGGCCTAAGGGGTTCGGCCAAGGGCTTTGGGTGGTATGAAATGGAAGGGAGGCTTCTTGGTCATGGATTTAAGAGGAGGAGGTCGGCTATTAGGTTTAGGTGTTGGAGGGTTGATAAATATAAATAGTTTAAATAGGTGGATGGTTAGGATTTGATTTAATATTTTCATCTATGGATAGGATTTAAAGAGGCTAAAATAGGGTGACATAATGCTCTAAAATATTTAAATTATATTTTAAAATATTTACTTCAGATTTAAATTGATATGCAACAAGATTGCATATGGGCCTTTTGTAGCGCCCCGTTCTCCCGGTGCGGAGAGCGCGGCTAAGAAACACAAGACGGTATCGTTCGATCGGGATAGATTGAATTAAGAACTCGTCCTCGTTATAGATTTGTTTCTTCGGAATCGATTCCCATATTCAGTGGACCGCGCCCCAAGGATCGGCTTAGCGGCAGAGTCATGAGGGACCTCTCCGCTGTTATCTTTTATTACCTCGGTTTTCGATGTCGCTTGTTGCTTTCGTGCTTTGAGTTGGTTTTGGAATTTGCTTGTTTTCCTTGAACGGTTTCGATGGTTTTTATTGTTTTCGTTCATCAACTTGCACTTCTATTCTGAGATTGGGAAGAGAGGAAGAAGTATTAATCGAGTTGTTCGTGTGCAGGTGAACGAGCAGTAGGCGGCTTGCGAGCGGAGTCGTGAAGCGCCTCTTTCCATCTCCCTTCCAAAAATCTAAGTGAGTGGCTACCAACCCGATTAGCTAGCCCTGCTTCCAAGCTTCACAGCTAATAATCTGCATTCTTCTTTGCCCCGATCAAACGATACCAAGTAATAATAAAAGAAACCAAGATAAAAAGGGAATAGACTTGGTTATTATGCTTGTTAATCAAACCTGTGAACTGTTGCCTTATCGTATGCTTGTTCGTGCAAATGTTCTATGAATTATGCTAAGTATGACACACACCTTGTATTGTGCATAATTTTTCAGGGAGGCTATGCTAAATAAATCATGCATTACTACTTGTCGTGCACTCGTGTTCTTGCACTCGGGTTCTTGCAATCGTGTTGCCTCAACAGCATGAATTGTTAACGTGTTAATCGTGTTCGATCATGGACAACTTGTGCACAAGGTATAGTTCTGCGGACGGTCGCTGGGGCACTGGCACCGATCCGATCCGGGCGGAACTCGTGTAATAGTCATCGTGTACGGGACAAAGTGGCTTGCAGTGCCTCGTGTACTATCGTTGCATGCTATCCTTGTCTCGGACTAGTCCACTATGGCAATCATGCCAGTGATCATCGTGTATATTTAAACTTGTTGCATACTAACTTGTGTCTTCGTGGCAGGGAAGGCATGGTAAGTATTGTGCAAGTAATTCAGACGGTCAGGTAAAATCTACCGAACGGTGGCACGTTCATTTCAGTAAATTCTATATGCTGCTTACTTGTAAATGAACTAAGGCAAGATAGAAACCCACAATATGCATGCTTCATTAAAACAACGTGTTGATTGGTATAGTCAGGCTAGCTCGTCTTCACCAGCATGTTTCGATATGCTGACCCTCGTTGAAACAGGTTCTCCGCACCAAGGCGAACCGAACGAGAAGCCGAAGTCGTCTTCCCGATCCAGTCCATCTGTTGGCGCATCTTCACCGTGCCCTCGAAGCATTTTGAAGTCAGGAGCTTGCAACTCTCCATACACAATGCAGCTCCGTGGCAAAGCTATCCTCCAGCCTGGAGGTCCTTATCATTTTGATTTTATAAAGGGATGTAATGTACAGGACTGCTATCTCATTTTGAGTCATCTCTTTTGTAAGCCGTTCGGCATATTAGCTAACTCGTTCAAGAGTTTGTAATAGATGTTCATTATCAATAAAGAGAAATTTTCCATGTTTCAAATCTGTGTTTCAATTTATCTGCGTACTCTGAATATGTGCTTGCTATGCAAAATACTTTAGCCTTGTGCGGGCGCAACCCCAGGCCCGCACGGCGGTCACGACTCGGGGGACGCCTCGGGGCGTGACATAGTGGTATCAGAGCACAGATTCAAAGTTCCTTAGACTTCGTCCTGGAAAAGTTCCTTTAACGATCAAATTCCTGTGCGAACTCTTGAACTCGTTAGGCCAAAATGAGATACATTCATGCAATAAGTCCATAATACATTATGATCCTAATGTAATTTACCTTCTTTTGAAGGAGTGGCTCCAGCGCAATCTGCAGCGCAAACACCGGACGAAATGCAACGCCAAGGAAGTAGTTCGGGCACTTCGAAAAGTTCAGAGAGCCAGCGAGCCATGCCAAGCATCGATCCCGTCCAACGAATGTTGCAGATGTTGGAGGCAAACCAACAAAGGGATTTGGCTCGCTATGAACGGGCCGAGAAGCGGGCGGAAGAGAGTCAGCTCAAGTTTCAAGATAATATAGAAGCACGATTCCCAGTCCAACAGAAGCAGGTAGATACCCTGCAGCAGATCGTTCAGACTTTGGCATCCAACCAGTCCGCGGCAACGCCAGCGACTCCGGTGGAACAGCCCGTGCTTGAAGTAGAGACACCGCAAATTCCAAGGACGAGGGACGTGACTGCCTTCGACTTTGGCCACTTCAAGAAAGTCTGCAATACCCCATTCAACGGGACTGAGGACCCAGTCGTAGCTCTAGATTGGTTGGCCGAACTTGAAGATCACTTCGTTCTGCTAGAGGTCCCCGAAGACAAGCGCGTCGCCTGTGCGCAACTACAGCTCCGCCTCAACGCACACGATTGGTGGGACGTGCATCGACGATCTCTCCAATTTGATCACGGAGAGGAGGCGATCTCGTGGACGACTTTTTGTGCCGCGTTCGAAGAGGAGTTTGTACCCCCGCCAGTCCAACGTCAGATGGAGAACGAGTTCGTGCAGCTGCGGCAAGGCAGCATGACAATTAAAGAGTACTCCGCCGAATTCAACCGACTCTCCAAATTCGCTAGGGCCCATTTACCTGATGTAGCGAGTCGAGCTAGAAGGTTGGAAGGTGGACTACGTCCTGTCATCCATTCGCACGTATCCGTTCATTAGTATCGGATAATGCGTGAAGTCATGAATCACGCTCTATCACTCGAACCACATTATCCTCACGTTCCTGCCGGCGCTGTGCATACCTACAATCACAAACGCCCAAGCAACGAGAGAGGAAATACTGCTTCAAAGCGCCCTAACAACGGAGGGCACCATAGAGGGAACCCAAGGCCATCGTGTAATTTCTGTAAAAAGCGTGGGCACACAGCCAACAATTGTCGCTTGAGACTTGGGTTATGCCTAGCGTGTGGGGAATCAGGCCATGCCATTAATTCCTGTCCGAACCTTCCTGATCGTCGTCCCCAACGAAATGCTCCCTAATGGTAGGTCCTATTCTTAAGTTTCGGGATGAAACTTTCAATTAGTTGGGTAGGATGTAGCGCCCCGTTCTCCCGGTGCGGAGAGCGCGGCTAAGAAACACAAGACGGTATCGTTCGATCGGGATAGATTGAATTAAGAACTCGTCCTCGTTATGGATTTGTTTCTTCGGAATCGATTCCCATATTCAGTGGACCGCACCCCAAGGATCGGCTTAGCGGCAGAGTCAGGAGGGACCTCTCCGCTGCTATCTTTTATTGCCTCGGTTTTCGATGTCGCTTGTTGCTTTCGTGCTTTGAGTTGGTTTTAGGATTTGCTTGTTTTTCTTGAACGGTTTCGATGGTTTTCATTGTTTTCGTTCATCGACTTACACTTCTATTCTGAGATTGGGAAGAGAGGAAGAAGTATTAATCGAGCTGTTCGTGTGCAAGTGAACGAGCAGTAGGCGGCTTGCGAGCGGAGTCGTGAAGCGCCTCTTTCCATCTCCCTTCCAAAAATCTAAGTGAGTGGCTACCAATCCGATTAGCTAGCCCTGCTTCCAAGCTTCACAGCTAATAATCTGCATTCTTCTTTGCCCCGATCAAACGATACCAAGTAATAATAAAAGAAACCAAGATAAAAAGGGAATAGACTTGGTTATTATGCTTGTCAATCAAACCTGTGAACTGTTGCCTTATCGTATGCTTGTTCGTGCAAATGTTCTATGAATTATGCTAAGTATGATACACACCTTGTATTGTGCATAATTGTTCAGGGAGGCTATGCTAAATAAATTATGCATTACTACTTGTCGTGTACTCGTGTTCTTGCAATCGTGTTGCCTCAACAGCATGAATTGTTAACGTGTTAATCGTGTTCGATCATGGACAACTTGTGCACAAGGTATAGTTCTGCGGACGGTCGCTGGTGCACTGGCACCGATCCGATCCGGGCGGAACTCGTGTAATAGTCATCGTGTACGGGACAAGGTGGCTTGCAGCGCCTCGTGTATTATCGTTGCATGCTATCCTTGTCTCGGACTAGTCCACTATGGCAATCATGCCAGTGATCATCGTGTATATTTAAACCTGTTGCATACTAACTTGTGTCTTCGTGGCAGGGAAGGCATGGTAAGTATTGTGCAGGTAATTCAGACGGTCAGGTAAAATCCACCGAACGGTGGCACGTTCATTTCAGTAAATTCTATATGCTGCTTACTTGTAAATGAACTAAGGCAAGATAGAAACCCACAATATGCATGCTTCATTAAAACAACGTGTTGATTGGTATAGTCAGGCTAGCTCGCCTTCACCAGCATGTTTCGATATGCTGACCCTCGTTGAAATAGGTTCTCCGCACCAAGGCGAACCGAGCGAGGAGCCGAAGTCGTCTTCCCGATCCAGTCCAGCTGTTGGCGCATCTTCACCGCACCCTCGAAGCATTTTGAAGTCAGGAGCTTGCAACTCTCCATACACAATGCAGCTCTGTGGCAAAGCTATCCTCCAGCCTGGAGGTCCTTATCATTTTGATTTTATAAAGGGATGTAATGAACAGGACTACTATCTCATTTTGAGTCATCTCTTTTGTAAGCCGTTCGGCATATTAACTAACTCGTTCAAGAGTTTGTAATAGATGTTCATTATCAATAAAGAGAATTTTTCCATGTTTCAAATCTGTGTTTCAATTTATCTGCTTACTCTGAATATGTGCTTGCTATGCAAAATACTTTAGCCTTGTGCGGGCGCAACCCCAGGCCCGCACGGCGGTCACGACTCGGGGGACGCCTCGGGGCGTGACACCTTTCCTAATTTGTAAACTATATATTTAATTAAGATCCTAATATATAGGGGAATAAATCAAAAATTTGATTCATGAATTTAAATAAGTAGATACTACCAAAAATGGATAGATGGAATATTTAAAGTAGAGAACTTCCAAATATGGAAACATTAGAATTGGATTGGCTCTAAAAGTGGATAAGGTGCAAAGGTTGGCCCTATCTCAAGAAGGTTTCAAATTCTATCTTCCTAAAATAAATTTTATATATATATATATATATATATATATATATATATATATATATATATATATAACTAATTATCCTATTTTAAGCCACTAG
This sequence comes from Iris macrosiphon, assembly GCA_036927795.1. Taxonomy (NCBI): domain Eukaryota; kingdom Viridiplantae; phylum Streptophyta; class Magnoliopsida; order Asparagales; family Iridaceae; genus Iris; species Iris macrosiphon. The sequence continues at coordinate 152,719,002 of JAYESA010000018.1, read as the reverse complement.
TATCCAATAATTTATTTTATGGCTTTGGGTTGGGAATTTAGATTGGAAAATAACCATAAATAAATTATATATATATAAATTTTTAAATATTAAATACACGAAACTATGGTTGTTACACTAGTGCCATACTAATATTGAATGATCGAATTTTGTGTCACGCAAAGATCCTACAAGTAGTGTCTCCCGTGTAGGCTACTTCCTACGAAGTACGATATAGATTTTGAGATCGTTCTATATCATTAATGTCCAAACTACGGTGAAGTATCCTAATAAAATAATTAGATTTTAATTGAGGGATTTTATAATCTACCCAACTTACAAAAATTTCGTCCTCGAAATTAAAAAATAAAGCATGATTTGTTAAATCCTTCCAAATTTGCATCTAAGCCAAGTCAACCGCAATCTTCTCAAAAATTTAAATAACAAAATCTATTCAAATCCATCGCATTCTCTTCAAAATTAAAATACCACTGTTTAAATCAAAATTTGACCTATCGTAATCTCTTCTTCGAATTTAAATAATTAAGATTTAAATCAAATCTATATGGCATCTTCAAATTTAAATAACCCACATCAAAATTTAAATCATGATTCCAACTATCATAATATCCTCTAAATTTTTAAATATTAACAACTATAATCAAATCTTATTCCTAGTACTCATCAAATTTTAAATTCATTTTTCATCCTCAATATTTCAAATAGGTGATCCGACAATCAAATCATCAAATTGTAAAATTTTGAATTCAATTCATCAATGTTCATGTTTAGAATTCTATTTTTATCCTCAAAATTTAAATCGTTGATTTAATCTCCAATATTCAGAATTTAAATCATGTGCTCAAATTATAAATATTTGGTCCATAATATCAAAATTTAAATTTTATTCTATAAGGCATTATTATCTTTAAAGTTAAATCCTCATCATTATAATCATCAAAACAAAATCTCAAAAATTATTGACTTAAATCTCTCAATCTTATCTTATTTGATCATGATCTAAGATTTTTACATTTATATAAAATTCGGCTCAAGTTGACAATGCAATTTCTATCCAACTTTTAATTTACCAATATTTCATAATCACAAGGCTATAAAAAAAATTCTCAATCATTCAATAGTGCTTACTAATCCTCAAAATCTTAAAACAAAATATCTCATATGTGATATTCCCTTAATTAGAAAGATAGTCACAAAGTAATGTGATTGGCCTATGGGGTATATCTAGTACTATCTGTGTATCAAACTTATATCAAGTACGAGCGTTTGTCTTTACGAAATAGGGAAAGACAAAAAACATCAATAAATAGTTAAAGGAGGAGGTGATAGAATACAAGTACGGGGTTCAAGACGATTAAAGAATTCAATAGGGAGTTATCAAGGCAGTTGTGGATTAAAATCTTATTTTTGGTAAATTTCTATTCGCATGCTCATATCAATACAGTTATTGACCGATAAAATATGCTTTGACCTGTCTAGAGGGCAAGTATAATTGTCTAACAAGCTAAGTCAACTATATCTCAATCTACGTAAAGTATTCATGTGAAGAGCGAACCAAGCGCACTAAGGTTAGCTAGACCATAATACTCTTATTCTGATTTAGACAATGTATTAGTGTGGGCCCCCACTAACACATATGTCAGGAACAAGCTCGATAAAATGATAAGCTTGCAAAACTAGTCTGTTATAGCAGCATAAGTCAAGATAGTCCAAAATATAAGCACGTGAGATTATGATAAAGGAAGGTACAAAATAATTCAAGTTCACCAAGAAGCTAAGACTCGTCCGGTGTTGTGCCTCTATAGTTGTCACACTCAATTCTTGTCTAAGTCTCTGGTCGACCAATTTGGGGTATGGCCTCTAAAGTTCTACAGTCTGAATAAACATTATTTTCTTATTCTAGCATATATTCAGGTGTCGTTCTATTACACTTCATTAATGGGTAAATAGGACTATGGGATACTAGGTTGTGAGGCATGCTACCCAACTTACGAGAAGCAACTAATATTGTAACTGCCTTAAGGGAATTCTATAAAATAACCTTGTTCTTGTAAATAAAGTAGAAACTCTTGTTGGGGTATATGGGGAAAAGATCTTGGTACTTATTAGGGTATCATATTACATTATAAAACTCCATAGGTAATGGTTATCTTAAGTCTTAATTATAGTGCTTATAGAAGAAAAGTGTTGATATTAAGAATGGAGAAGTTACTAGCTCTCAAGTGAAAGAGGATATAACCTGGATTGAGATATGTGGAACAGATTACTTGATTTGAAACTAAAGGATAATCGTAAAATCATAATCTAAATGACAACTCAAACTATCAAGTTCTAACTACTAAGCACAAAACTTAAAAAAATTCAAGATTAACAAACTACAATCCTAACAAACTATATATCTTAACATAAAAGAAAGTATTTGGCTTACCATTAGAAGGGTAAGGTGTCACGATTTGAAAGATGGAGAATTTTTTTTTATTTTTTTTTGTCATCGCACAAATAGCGAGCGTTAAGATTTTGGAGAAATAAGATATGAAAGTAAATAGAGAGACTCTTGATAATATTATGGTATTCTAAGAAAATGTGTTATGCTCGTCTCTATGTTCGAGATATGATCAAGGAAAAAGTTTTAATCATTCAATAGATTTTAATTGGTAAAGAGCTATGACAATCGATCTATGATGGAGGGAGGGATTAACTCAAGAAGAAAAAATATATAGATAGTTGGATGAGATGGCACTGTCGGTGGCTCATGAAGACTCAAGTATGACTCAACGATGATCATAGATTCTAGGGGATCTTCTAAGCTGAAGGTAGGGTACCCTTGCTCTTACTAAGGTATTGGTTCATTCCTCTTGGTTTTCTAAGGTACTGCTCTGCTAATATCAAGACAAGAATCTATATTTATAGTCCTCTTATATTATCTCAATATGAAAGTTAGGTTTAGTCCTAATATTCAACCTTGGATTTCCATTGGTTCCTCAATACTAGGGTCAAACATTATGGTCAAATTTCTAACTAATCCTAGTAGTGTCTATACTACTCTCAAGTCATTTCTAAATATATCAAGGAATAATGGTCAATTAATTTATAGGTGTTGGATGCCAGGGTTTATTAGGTATGCTAAACTTTTGGGAGCTGTCAATATTCTAATTTATTTTTCTTAGTAGATATGATATCATAATTATCTTCTAACAACAAGCATTCCTATATTTTGGCAGGAGGCTATACTTAAGGAACTATTAGAGAAGTACATTAAATAGGAAGAGGTGAGAAAATAAGGATTCCGATGTCAAGAGAATTAAGCTAGTACAATTTCGAAGGTCAAGGAAGGTAGGTGAGTTCAAGAATTCAGAACAGAAATAAAGAGAAAGTCAAATATGTGGATGAGATCCTATACTCTAATCATATTTGTAGTCTTGCTCGGTACAGTAATGTAACCGAGACAATATACTCTCAACTTGCATGGGCCACCACTAAAAATATACCATGTCCTAGTCCCAAAATACGTAGGACTAGGAATACGTAAGCATGCCAGCCGTATGTACATGGCCACTCCAATATATGAAAACCATATACATACGTACGTTATTTTATGAATAATAATTCACAAGTGGTATATAACTTCACAAGTCACAGGCAATACTAATCTCATCCATAAAACCAAATAGAATTATATAACCCAATATGACAATGTACCAAGTAGAAAATAGTCGAGAAGAACTAATAGTTGGGTGGAGACAAATCCACTTATAATCTAGAATATAAAAGACAAAAAAAATAAGTACATGATCTAGTGATCAAGAAGCTTTAAGGGAAGACCTCCTCGAAAGAGAAAGAAGTAGCAAGTCCTGATTCATGCTTCTGCAAATAATCATGATCTTTTATACCTGGAAAGGGTGCCAGGTCCTCAGAGGGACATAACAAGTACACAAAAAATTGACATGCATGAAAGTGAAGCAGTAAACAATCAATAGGGTAACTAAATCACCTATGTGATATGCACTCAAGACATCTCTAATGGCGCATACGGGGGGAGAAATAGAAGAACAGTCGTCCTACCAGCATTCCGTAGAACTCGGGGATTACACAGTTGTACCATTTTCATAATATAGTAAGAAACTGAAATCCAATACGCTTACTAGCAGATTCTTCTCCCTCAATGAACTATCCGAACCGTATATGCAGTGCAGACTTAATGCAATGATATCAAATAATATCTAAAAAATTAAACCAATACCAACTACTAACATAAGACTCGAACTCTCTTACCGATGATCAGTCGACACGCTAGTCCATGCACTCTCTCATTCAAACAGTGAACGTGTTTGAAACAGTGTCAGATCAGAAGATACCACGTATCTTTGCAAGAAATTGGGCAAGTATGCTACTCTAAGACGCGTGCACACAACTAAACAAATAAAAACTAGGTATAATATAAACTGAACAATACAATCAAGTAAGGTGTACTTGCCTTCCAAGCGAAGCTACGAGCACAACAAATCTGGTCCGGAGCTACCCACAGAAACGTCTCGAACACCTACCAATTAATTATTACAGTAATTAGACACTTATTCTTATAGTTAAATTAAGTTATTATCTAGTTAATTCTCCTACGTTGGTTGCACATGCAAGTAACTCCACACCAAACTATTACTAACCATCAAACATTATCAAAAACCATTTTTGAAACATTATTTAATAAAAAAATATTAATTCTAGAATTTATTGGAAAAATAGGATTTTTAGTAATAGGGTCGTCTCCTATAAATTCTATGAGTCCAAAACCAAGTAGAAACTAAAATTAGATCATAACGGGTTACCTACTAGTACCAAAATTCAACTTTTGAGAAATAAGTAAATATGTAATAATAATTAAAAATTCAGAATTAAAATATAATAATTTATTTCTAAATTCTAAAAATATAGGCTTTTGTTCGAGGTTTAAGTCTAAAACTGTAGGTGTCAAGTTTTGCAAAACTATGTCAACTTGCTACATAACACACCTAGAATTCTAATTTTTATAAATAGAAATAAAATCTAAATAAATATGATAAAATTATTAATAAATACAATAAATACTATTTTTTTTATCTATACAAAAATAATTAGAATTTTACCATCTACAAGTTGATCCTATTAGAGTTGGCAACCAAACTTTGCTAGTATATATGTCAGAGGATGGTACATCAATGATGGAAACAATTTTTTTATTTAATAATAAAAAAAATATTTTATATTCTAAAATTAAATATTTAATTTCTAAAAATTATATTTTAATAATAAAATATCAACATGCAATAATGTAAACCCCCTGATTTTTCAAAAATTTAAAAACTGGATTTTTTCGCAATTTTCTGGAATTTTCTGGGAATTTTCTGTAATTTAAAAACAGGGTTTTAATTTTTAAATGATTTTTAATTGATATTAAACAATATTAAAATATTATGAAAATAATATTTTTGGATGTAAAATGAAAAACTGGCCTTAGGGCAATTTTTCTGAAATTTATTGGGCTCCGGACCTATTTTAAAATACCTAAAAACATTTATTATTAATTATTTAATTAATTAAATGAGTTAATTATTATTTAATTGTTTTTAATAAATATAACCCAGCCCAGCCCGCGGCCCGGCCCGGCCCATTGGGCCCGAGCCCGGCCCAGATCCTAGCGGGTCGGGTCGGATCCGCCAGACCCGACCCGCCCGACCCGCAAACCCGCCCAGCCTCTCCCCGCACGACCCGCACAACCGCCCGCTTCTGCCGCCGCTACCAGCGCCTCCGGCCGTGCTGCCCGCCGCTCCGCCTGGCCCTCACCCCCACGACCTCCGCCCCGTTCGGCCCCGCTCCCTCTCCTCCGCCCTATATATATACCCCTCCCCCTTCCTCTCCGGCCACCGCTCCTCCCCACCACGCCGCCGTCCCGCCTCGCCGCTGCAACCACGCCGACCCCGCCGCAGCGCCGCCGCCCAGCTCCCCCTTCCTCCTCCTCCATCCGCCTCCTTCTCCGACAGCAGCATCAACAGCAGCAGCGGCCGCGCCGCTCAGCCGCCTGAGCGCCGCCGCGCCGCATCCGCCCGCGGCCACTCGTCCCCGACCTAGCCCCCGGCCGGCCTCCCCCGCCGCTGTGCCGCAGAGCCGCCGTCTCCGGCCGCCTGAGAGTCCAGAACCCTAACCCTAACCCTAATTCCTAAATCCGCGTGTCCGACACGTGTCGGACACGATTCGGACCCCGGTTTTTGGGTCCCCTTCAGGTGCGTGTAACTTTTTGCTCGTAGCTCCATTTTCGTTTCCGCAAATTGCGTTGCGAAGCCTGTATGACCCTCTCGGTGTCCGGATAAACCGTTCGGGGCATCGCGTCCTGTGGTGATCGCACACCGCGATCCAAAAACAGGAAAAACTAGACCCTGTTTCACCCCGGAACTGAGTACGCCCCGCCAAACGGGACGACTTGGTCGCGCGCGGTCTTCACAGATACGTGCGCCTCGTCGATACGGACGTGTGGGATTTCGCGGAAGCTGATTCGGGTGTGCGTGCACACCGGAATCAACGCGTATCCGCGGACATCGCCCCGTATCCGCCTTTTCTGCAATTCACCCTAACTTCGTGCACACACGTCGGATCGAGACGAAACTTGCGCCATCGGACTCGTAGCAATACGCTGGTCCTGTGGGTCAAGTTTGGTTCGATTCTGAGAACGTTGACGAAATCGCGTGTCGTGGGCCCTATAGGCCCCGCTCGACGGGCAATTTTGTGTTCGGCTCATCGGAATCCAATTCTGAAAGTTCCGTTGGGTTCGTATCAGCATTTCTGACCCGTTGACACTGAGTTTGGTGAATTTGGAGACCGTTGACCCGGACGCATTTTTCGGTGCAAAGCGGGCCCACCGATGGACCCCGTTTTGACCCGAAACTGCCGTTTTTGTCCTTGTCTCCAAATTGGACCCAAGGACAGGCGTTTCTAGCTGATTGATATTTTCTGGATCTGATGGTGATATTTGTTTCAGCAACCGGAGTACCGCCTGCAATTTCCGCCGAAGTCAGAACTGCAAACCGAACAGGAACCTCAGGCAAGTGTACCTTGCCAAACGCTGCAGCTTGCTATATATTTTTCTTGGTTAATTTTGCATCAGTGAGAACATAGAGCTTGTAAATTCTCAGTAATTTCTGTTATAGTATTTTACTTGAATTCTGGTAGATCCATATGTAACTTGTTTTAACTGCTTAACCTAGGAAACGTGTGACGTGCTTAGTGTCCGATCATAGTCGGGTGCCAATCCCGTACGCGGTGTTGAGTACGTCATTAGAGATGGACAATCGATACCCTTATTCTCGTACTTGTCCTATCAAGTACACCAGAACCCAGGACACTTGACACTATTTCATGAGACAGAGTCTTCCTGAGACATTCGAGGTGATTCTGTATAGGATGCATGTTTTATGACATAGACTTTACATTCTTAGACATTTGATTCATAGCTATCAGACTTGCTGCATTAGTTATAATCGTGCGTGACATGGACATGAGGCATCGTGGACATGAGACGTGGGATTACATTGGGTGGGGAGAGACACACAGACTACAGGCTGATATTATATATAAAAACATAGTATATATCATAGTGTAATTCATAGTTATTGCCGCTACCGGCTCCCCGACACAGAGCTTGTAGTGGCTTCAGCCTGAATTCTAGTGCTGCTCTCATATTGCATATCACTTAGCTGGTTACATAGCTTACCCTCTTGTTTAATTATCTGCTGCACTGTGTTTATTTTGGCTTGTATTTTCTGTACCTTGCTGTCCCCTGAGGACCTGGATCCGGATTATGTTCCCAGGTACAACTGAAGAGAACTACCCAGAGGCGTACGGTACCAGAGCACTCCTTGGAGCAGAACAAGGAACAGAGGACGAAGTAGTGGCCGAAGATTTCACCTGAGCACCGACTTCAGCTACACAGTATTTACATTTTCAGCATTTCAATTCCTGTCTTTTTTCCTTAATTGTAACAGAATAATTCTCGGATTTGTTTCCCGAGACAACCTTATTTGTTATTGCATATTTATTTCCATTGCATTATTTCTGGCAATTAATCTGTGTTATTCTGTGGATGAGATTAGTAATACCTGAGACTTGTAACTTATTACTGCTAGACTACAGCTTAAGTATGCCCTGATGGATCCATTAAATTGGGTTGTCCATCGGTGCGTGCTGCTGGCCATTGCCACGCTTCTCCAGTCCCTCGTTATTTTGGGACTGGGGCGTGACATAGTTTTTGTGGTGGCCCATGCAGGTCTACGACTAAATTGTTCGGTTTTAACTTAGGGACCGAACAGGCCTGCAATAAGATAGGATAAGTTTTTAGGATCTCATCCACTTGCTTGAATCGTTTTTGATATCTGTATCGTACTCGAACTAAATTGAATTTGCATCTTGCCTTGATTCCTGTGCGCCTCTTATTGGTTATTTTGGATACAGGGAAATGGACCCACAAGAATGCAACGAGACTCCCGTCGGAACACCACAAGCTACAGGTGTCACCTATGACGACGAAGTGACACCAGTCGGAGGAGTTCCCTCAACTCAACAAAGCCAGTAGGCAGGTCAACCTACCTCCCGATTCCGACGCGATGACATTCCACCTCCGCCGCAGTTCGTCCCACCAACGCCCGTGCTCCCACAAGGACAGCCAATTGACGGGCAGCAGATATTCCAAATGATCTACGCGATGATGCAAGCTCAGCAACAAGTCCAACACGAGGCTCAGCGTCGCGAAGCTAACTTCTGGAGGGACAGCATCGTAACTGTACTGGAGCAGGCCAACCTACCAGCTCGACGGCCATCTACAGGCTCAATCACTGACTTCCGCCAACTGAAGCCCCACACTTTTTCTGGAAAAGAGGAGCCCACAGAAGTTCATGAGTGGCTCACCAACATACGGCATCAACTTGAAGTAGCTGAGCTCCCCCGGGAACGCTGGATGACTGCCGTCCGAATGCAGTTGACAGGCAACGCGCACCACTAGTGGTTGTTTGAGGAGGCACGACTCGGACCAGACCGAGTCACTTGGGAGGAGTTCTCCAGACTCTTCCAAGAGATGTACATTCCGGCTATCGCTCGATCAGAACTGCGGGACAAATTCAATCGCCTCACCCAGGACTCTATGACGGTGGAAGAGTACAACGCAGAATTCATTCGTCTGAGCCGCTTCGCCCCAACCCTGATCCCGACAGAGGAAGAGAAGGCCGAGAAATTCTTCGACGGACTGAACATTGAGCTGCAGAAACTAATTGGGTCCGTCGCACCAACATCATACTCCGACGTTCTCGCTGCAGCCCGACGCATGGAACGCGTCACCAGGAGAGAGTCTCGCCTCAAGCGGCCAATCACCACAGCACCAGACAGATCATCACCGGGAGAATCTGCAAAGAGATCTCACACGCACCAGCCACCCAGGACAGCTTCGCAAACCCTTCCTACCTGTCACTACTGCGGCAAGCTAGGTCATGTCGAGAAGGACTGCAGACGCAAGTTGGGATTGTGCCTGATTTGCGGCACCAATCAGCACATAGCCAAGGACTGTCCTCAGCATCGAGATGGAGCACCAAGGGCAACCCAACCTGCTTTACCGGCACCTAGGCCCCCTCTGGCTCCTCAAGCAGCACTCTTCCAGCAAGCCCAGCAGCAGCAGAGGAATCTACCATAAGGACGAGGGCATGCTTATGCGATGACTGTGCAGGAAGCCGATGCGAGTAAGTGATTTATAGTTATCCGTTTCTAGTCTTGTTGTAGCTCGTGCCTCTTGGGTCGTGACCTCAGCCCCAACCTAGTAAAATGCATCTTGTTAATAACAACCTGGTTTTCATAAAAGTTATAGTTTTAACTAGATTTTTCTGGAAAGTGTAAACTTTCAATTTTTAGGGAAACGGTACTTCCCTAAGTATCTTGTGATGTATTTTTAAACGATGCTTGCGACCGCGTTATCTCTGTTGACCGGTTATTCTTTGATTGCGAGGACGCAATCCTCTTAAGGGGGGGTAGATTGTAAACCCCCTGATTTTTCAAAATTTTAAAAACTGGATTTTTTCGCAATTTTCTGGAATTTTCTGGGAATTTTCTGTAATTTAAAAACAGGGTTTTAATTTTTAAATGATTTTTAATTGATATTAAACAATATTAAAATATTATGAAAATAATATTTTTGGATGTAAAATGAAAAACTGGACTTAGGGCAATTTTTCTGGAATTTATTGGGCCCCGGACCTATTTTAAAATACCTAAAAATATTTATTATTAATTATTTAATTAATTAAATGAGTTAATTATTATTTAATTGTTTTTAATAAATATAACCCAGCCCAGCCCGCGGCCCGGCCCGGCCCATTGGGCCCGAGCCCGGCCCAGACCCTAACGGGTCGGGTCGGATCCGCCAGACCCGACCCGCCCGACCCGCAAACCCGCCCAGCCTCTCCCCACACGACCCGCACAACCGCCCGCTTCTGCCGCCGCTCCCCGCGCCTCTGGCCGCGCCGCCCGCCGCTCCGCCTGGCCCTCACCCCCACGACCTCCGCCCCGCTCGGCCCCGCTCCCTCTCCTCCGCCCTATATATATACCCCTCCCCCTTCCTCTCCGGCCACCGCTCCTCCCCACCACGCCGCCGTCCCGCCTCGCCGCTGCAGCCACGCCGACCCCGCCGCAGCGCCGCCGCCCAGCTCCCCCTTCCTCCTCCTCCATCCGCCTCCTTCCCCGACAGCAGCATCAACAACAGCAGCGGCCGCGCCGCTCAGCCGCTTGCGCGCCGCCGCGCCGCCTCCGCCCGCGGCCACTCGTCCCCGACCTAGCCCCCGGCCGGCCTCCCCCGCCGCTGTGCCGCAGAGCCGCCGTCTCCGGCCGCCTGAGAGTCCAGAACCCTAACCCTAACCCTAATTCCTAAATCCGCGTGTCCGACACGTGTCGGACACGATTCGGACCCCGGTTTTTGGGTCCCCTTCAGGTGCGTGTAACTTTTTGCTCGTAGCTCCATTTTCGTTTCCGCAAATTGCGTTACGAAGCCTGTATGACCCTCTCGGTGTCCGGACAAACCGTTCGGGGCATCGCGTCCTGTGGTGATCGCACACCGCGATCCAAAAACAGGAAAAACCAGACCCTGTTTCACCCCGGAACTGAGTACGCCCCGCCAAACGGGACGACTTGGTCGCGCGCGGTCTTCACAGATACGTGCGCCTCGTCGATACGGACGTGTGGGATTTCGCGGAAGCTGATTCGGGTGTGCGTGCACACCGGAATCAACGCGTATCCGCGGACATCGCCCCGTATCCGCCTTTTCTGCAATTTACCCTAACTTCGTGCACACACGTCGGATCGAGACGAAACTTGTGCCATCGGACTCGTAGCAATACGCTGGTCCTGTGGGTCAAGTTTGGTTCGATTCTGAGAACGTTGACGAAATCGCGTGTCGTGGGCCCCATAGGCCCCGCTCGACGGGCGATTTTGTTTTTGGCTCATCGGAATCCAATTCTGAAAGTTTCGTTGGGTTCGCATCAGCGTTTCTGACCTGTTGACACTGAGTTTGGTGAATTTGGAGACCATTGACCCGGACACGTTTTTCGGTGCAAAGCGGGCCCACCGATGGACCCCGTTTTGATCCGAAACTGCCGTTTTTGTCCTTGTCTCCAAATTGGACCCAAGGACAGGCATTTCTAGCTGATTGATATTTTCTGGATCTGATGGTGATGTTTGTTTCAGCAACCGGAGTACCGCCTGCAATTCCCGCCGAAGTCAGAACTGCAAACCGAACAGGAACCTCAGGCAAGTGTACCTTGCCAAACGCTGCAGCTTGCTATATATTTTTCTTGGTTAATTTTGCATCAGTGAGAACATAGAGCTTGTAAATTCTTAGTAATTTCTGTTATAGTATTTTACTTGAATTCTGGTAGATCCATATGTAACTTGTTTTAACTGCTTAACCTAGGAAACGTGTGACGTGCTTAGTGTCCGATCATAGTCGGGTGCCAATCCCGTACGCGGTGTTGAGTACGTCATTAGAGATGGACAATCGATACCCTTATTCTCGTACTTGTCCTATCAAGTACACCAGAATCCAGGACACTTGACACTATTTCATGAGACAGAGTCTTCCTGAGACATTCGAGGTGATTCTGTATAGGATGCATGTTTTATGACATAGACTTTACATTCTTAGACATTTGATTCATAGCTATCAGACTTGCTACATTAGTTATAATCGTGCGTGACATGGACATGAGGCATCGTGGACATGAGACGTGGGATTACATTGGGTGGGGAGAGACACACAGACTACAGGCTGATATTATATATAAAAACATAGTATATATCATAGTGTAATTCATAGTTATTGCCGCTACCGGCTCCCCGACACAGAGCTTGTAGTGGCTTCAGCCTGAATTCTAGTGCTGCTCTCATATTGCATATCACTTAGCTGGTTACATAGCTTACCCTCTTGTTTAATTATCTGCTGCACTGTGTTTATTTTGGCTTGTATTTTCTGTACCTTGCTGTCCCCTGAGGACCTGGATCCGGATTATGTCCCCAGGTACAACTGAAGAGAACTACCCAGAGGCGTACGGTACCAGAGCACTCCTTAGAGCAGAACAAGGAACAGAGGACGAAGTAGTGGCCGAAGATTTCACCTGAGCACCGGCTTCAGCTATACAGTATTTACATTTTCAGCATTTCAATTCCTGTCTTTTTTCCTTAATTGTAACAGAATAATTCTCGGATTTGTTTCCCGAGACAACCTTATTTGTTATTGCATATTTATTTCCATTGCATTATTTCTGGCAATTAATCTGTGTTATTCTGTGGATGAGATTAGTAATACCTGAGACTTGTAACTTATTACTGCTAGACTACAGCTTAAGCATGCCCTGATGGATCCATTAAATTGGGTTGTCCATCGGTGCGTGCTGCTGGCCATTGCCACGCTTCTCCAGTCCCTCGTCATTTTGGGACTGAGGCGTGACAAATAATACTAATTTAATATGATCATGACATTGCCAAGAATTAGTTTTGTGTCATCTAAGAGCAGTTTTTATATAAAAATTAGGGTTTCACATGCATGGGGGTTTTCTTATTTGTCATATAACATATTTATGAGTTCCCACAAGAGTTTATACATGAAAAAAAAATTATTTAAAATTTTTTCCAAAACTTACTAGATCGTGATTACGGCGGAGCTTCTTCTTGCGACATAGACCTTTTGGAGCGCCAAACGGACTCCAAACTCCTGAAACTTGAGGGGGCTATATTAATTCTAATAGATGAAGAATCTAAAGTTTTGGGGTAATTTTAATACAGTAAATAGCCCAGATTTGCTGCAGTAGCAGCCGGTCTCAAGAGGTATTTTTGGTCAGCCTAAGGGGTTCGGCCAAGGGCTTTGGGTAATCGGCCTTGAGGAAAAAGATGGAGGGAAGGAAGTAGATAAAAAAGTGAGAAGAGAGGGAGGGGGAGAGGATTATTTTTTATGGGTTTGAGAGGGAGAGGTCGGCTATTAGGTTTAGGTTTTGGGGGTTGATAAATATAAGTAGTTTAAATAGGTGGGCGGTTATGATTTAATTTAGTATTTCCATCTATGGATAGGATTTAAGAGGCTAAAATAGGGTGAGAGGATGCTCTAGAATCTTTAAATTAGATTTGAAAATATTTATTTCATATTTAAATTGATATGCAATAAGATTGCATAGGGGACTTTCCTAATTTGGAAACTACATATTTAATTAAGATCCTAATTTATAGAAAAAAAAAATCAAAGATTAGATTCATAAATTTAAATAGGTGGATGCTACAAAAAATGGATAGATAGAAAATTTAAAGTAGAGGATTTCCAAATATGAAAACATTAAAATTGGATTGGCTCTAAAAGCGGATAAGGTACAAAGGTTGACCCTATCTCAAGAATATTTCAAATTCTATATTCCTAAAATAAATTCTAAATTCTAAATTCTAAATTCTATATATATATATATATATATATATATATATATATATATATATACCCTATTTTAAGCCACTAGTGTCCAATAAATTAATTCATGGCTTTGGGTTAGGTATTTGGATTGGAAAATAACCATAAATAAATTATATATATATAAATCTCTAAATATTAAATACAAAAAACTATGGTTGTTATATTAGTACCATACTAATATTGAATGATCGAATTTTTTGTTACGCAAAGATCCTACATATAGTGTCTCCCGTGTAGGCTACTTTCTACGAAGGACGATATAGATTTTGGGGTCGTCATATATCATTAATGTCAAAACTACGATGAAGTATCCTAATAAAATAATTAACTTTTAATTAATTTTAAAATAATCTAAAACAAATACAATAAATATAAAATATACATAAAATACCTATTTTGGGTGAGGGATTTTACACTAATAAGGGCGATGCTCGGAGGTTCCTTGATATCGAATCTAATCATATCATAGAATCACGCGACATGGAATTATTTGAAGAAAAGTTTTCTAGGCACAAGAATATTATTCTCGCGGATGTTCCGGAGAATGCTGCTAGCACAGACGAGGCAAGTGCATCTCAGAGAGAAGAAGTTATAGTTGATGAGACAATATTGAACCAGAACCTGGTGAACCGAGAGCTAAGCGAGTGAGGAGGCCGAAAGACTTCAAAAAAGACTTTGTTATATATATCATGTGGAAGATGATCCGCTTACCTATGATGAGACAATGAAGACCATAGATGCTATTTTCTGGAAGGAGGTTGTCAATGACGAGTATGACTCGATAACTTCTAATTCTACTTGAAAGTTAGTCGATCTGCCTGAAGGAGCTAAACCCATCGGATGCAAGTGGATCTTCAAGAAGAAGATGAAAGCAGACAGAACTGTTGACAAGTTCAAGACCAGGCTAGTTGCCAAGGAGTTTTCTTAAATGCAGGAAATTGATTACTTTGACACATATGCTCGCGTCGCACGGATGTCTACTATCAGGATGCTGATTGTTCTAGGTGCTATTCACAGATTGGTAATTCATTAAATGGACGTCAAGACATCATTTCTGAATTGTGAACTGATTGAGGGGATTTACCTGCAACAGTCAGAAGGGTTTATCATCAAAGGTCTTGAAGACAAAGTGTGCAAGTTGGTGAAATATCTGTATAGTCTGAAGAAAGCTCCCAAATTTTGGCACGAGAAGTTGGTAAAATCTCGTGTACATGCACCAGGAAGCAATATCAGTGTCATGCCCTAATCTCCTGCAAGTTCAACCATCTCCGCTGAACGTGAATCACCATATTGCAGCGCTCTCGCAGGACAATCGTTCTCATCGGAACGTGATGCCGTACGAGCCTGGAGTTGTGCTCGCATAAGAAGATAATGTCAAACATCATAGTTATCATCGAAACGATCAAGTTATAGCAAAAATCAAGTATTGTGTACCAAGCATATCAGAGTATACGCAGCGAAGCTTTCGAAGAGGCCAAATAAAAATGCCACAAAGGAGAATGTATAAAGGTGATATAATACTTTTGCTCTTTCTCTTGCCTATAAAGGTACTTACCGTTTTATACATCATGTACCATATATCCAAGCAGAGCCACTACACCTACGTACATAAAATATTTTCCACAAATATGGGTCAGTACACAGCCATACTGGTGAGCGGGATAACCCACTCGTCTAAACCGACACTAAATATATAGTGAATGCAAACAGTTATCTGGTGATCTTTCTACTTGAATCCTAGATTTATTTTATGGCAGAGATATGACAAGTTAAGGAAAACTGTAAAGCAGGTTAAGTATGCAAGCATTCAACTCAAGCAAATATACAAGTAGATATAACCAACTCAATGGAAACTAGCATGCAAACCGTTCTACTCAAACCTGAAGCAACGCATGAACCTATCAACCACATCACAATCCAAGCCTCAAAATCCATCCTCAAACCATACCACAATCCAAGCCTTGCTAATTCAATTATCGCTATGCACACTCTTGCCCGAGGCAAGGTGGCCGCCCGCCATCGCCTATACGAATTTATGACCCAAACCAAACCAACTTTATCTATATAAAGTCACTGGCCAAGATATAAATGACTAATCATCTACAGTTTTATCTGATCCAGCATTGAGTAGTTAGCTCGCCTGGTCGTCTCGAACTACCGGTACCGTACCCAAAGTACGTTACCATTTTATTTTCTCCATGGCCGAACGATCCCAGTGCCCCAGAGCCTATTCCGTTCGAGGAAACCAAACCATGTGTGCAACAGGTTGTCTGTAACCAATGCAAAATCCAAGTAGGTATGATGAGATAATCGAGCCTTATCGCCCCACCAAACGATACTCACCCCAATTTGTCCAAAGCACCATAATCATTCTCCAACTTATATCCCGAGGCACCATCTCAATTTATCCCCATAAGCACTATGCCGCTTCTCGACACATTACTCGAATTGGTGCAACACCCCCTCGCTTTGAAAGCTCCGTGGCACAATGCCCCAACAGTGGCACAATGCCCTTACCGATACAGTTGTCCAGTTTTGAACCACAACTGCACGCTTTGCTTGACAAAGTGCCCAACTTGATACTCGTTCACAATGCGCACTCATTCGCTCGTCCGATGAAACATTCGCTTCTCCAACCAAGATGATCCTCAAGCTCCAACTGCCCAAATGCAAGATCAACTCAAGCCATAAATCCTATCCAACCAAACAACGCACACTCTATGCACGCCACAGTGCGGTAATTTCTATGTTCCAGTCCAAGTGTTCAAGCTATTTAGTGTGTTTCATATTATTAGGCATGAAGGAGTAGAGGAGAAGGGACAGAGCCCACTCACCAAGTCTGATTCCACTAGCTTTGCCTTGCCGAAACGATCGATCCCTTGAATCCGTGGTCCGATACAAAGCATGATCTACTCAATTGGTATGAACGTGCGAGCAGGCCGTGCTCTCCAAATTATTCGACCGATCGGACTAAGGAAGACGATATTATCTCCCCAATCCTGCTATCTCAGTACTGCTCTGAACGAATAATTGATTCCATTGAACCCGTAAGCGATATGCACATGAAACCAACTCAAATCAATATTTGCTCCCAAATCCAACAAATTAAAATATAACCAACCATTACCTCGTTTAACCCGACTTAGTGTAATACACCGTACGGTTGTGGGACATTACAAGCAATAGCATCTAACGATCTCTTTAATGGCAAGAAGAGGACTGTGCGGCTTCGGCATAGATCACTGAACAATCTCATCAAGGCTCGTGTCATTGCAGTGGTAGATGTTCAGAGTCAGAAGAACCTGGCAGATCGGTTCATGAAAGGCTTCATGCGCCAGCTAGTCGAAGACACAACAAGTAAAATAGGCTTGAAGGACCTCTGATATTGTGTCTTTGCAATTCTACCATTAAGTTTTATGCTATTAGTTCAAAGAGAAATCTACTAGGCATCTAGCTTTTAGTTTAAGGTAGGAGCACTGACTGGAAACAAATATCAGGCACAGTGGGTAGTCTCTTGGGATAGTATGGGATACGTACCCGGAACTACTGTGGTCTACTATTTGTTCTTTATAGAATAATTCTTATAAAAGGATGGCTTTGACACCTTAATGAGTTCTCGGTCAGAGTAAAATGTCTGGCGTATATTATAGGAAGCACGTGTAGTTCAGTACTACAAGGGACCTGTATCCCATGCTACAGTGGTGTGACACCATGATGAGGTAAAATATGTAAAGCCTCGGCTGTGAGCCATGTTACAGTGGCAGTAGCACCGCAAATAGGCAGCACTGCTAGAATAAGTCAAATTAGCGACGTCTGAAAACGTCGCTAAATGACATAAAAATATCGCTAATTTTTTTAGCAACGTTCCAATGAAGTCGCATTTTAGCTAGTCGCTGACAAAAAATGTCACAAAATATCGCTATAGCGATATTTTTTTTTCAAATTAGCGACATTTAGCGACATTACGTCGTTAAATCAGCGACGTGTCAGTTGTCGTTAAACATCGCTAATTTTTTTATTTTGCAATGTTTTGTAACACATTTAGCGACGTTTTGCTAACCTGGTAAATATTGCTATGTCAGCAATTTAACGACACAATTAGCGACGTTCTGGTATAGTTAACGATGTATTTAGCGACGTATATAAATGTCGCTAAATTACAAAAAAAATTAAAAAAATATGATTGCACATTGACATATAATTAGTCATATATCCTTGCAATATTACAGTTTAAAAAAATAGACAGACCCAGAGCAACCCTCCGTCGAATTTTCTGGGTTCGCCGACTCATTTCGTGGAACACTCAACAATAGTAAATTCACATACATTTAATATAAATAATAAAGTAAAATTTGAAAAAAAATGACACGTTGGAATTATAAACCGAGTCTCAAGGAAATTTTGTCGTAAAGAATGCAATAAATATCCACATAACTGAGTGCAAAAAATAAAGTTTAAAAGCCTCAATAAATATATAATATTCATAAATGACCCAATATCATGGGTTAAAACACAAAAAACTAGTAAACTGTCCTAACTCGGACTACTGCGGATCTGGAGGAGTATGAGCACCGACGCGCATCTGGGATAAGAATAACTCATACTGCTCCCTTGAAATCGACACCGATGTCGATGAAGAAGGCAGTAACATTGTTGGAGTCAGTGTCGATAAAGGCTCACCAGGAGAACGTATCTGTTCCAACGATGCTAGTCGATTGTTGTATGAATCCATGGTAGATAATAGCCTCATATTGCTAGCCGCCATTGAATCCTGCATCATCGTCAACCTCTCGCCCATGGACAACTGTGATGCCTTCAGCTTCGTCACGCTGCGCTCTGTCGACTCTCTAAGATCAGTAACACCATACTCCATCCTCTCGGTCATATCCCTGAGCTACATGATGCTACGCTCGAGCATATCAAATCGTGCGATGAGCATCACATCGTCCGGCTGCGGCTGAGACAGTAGCTGCTCTTCCATCCTTCGTAGTAACTCTTCATGGAGAGACACAATCTGACGGTGAACAGTCTCCTGGACTCGGGAAGATGCCTACAAGGGATGTGAGAAATGTGCACTTGCAGAGGTGGCCCTAGAGGACCGCGTAGAAACAAGGGTGACATAGGGTCTCATACCGTAGTACGTACTCATCTGGAGACCACCAACGGCGGTCACTTACAGCTCGTCCGTCGACGGAGTTGGAGAGGGCTGCGAGAAAGTACCTGCCTCTCCCGCTGTAGGTACACTAGTAGTCGCCCGCTCACGGAGCCTAAAATACTCGGCCTAGAAAAGTATGGATACTCGATAATTGCTAATGTCTAAGGTACTTATTACTAACTACATGAATATTTATTTTCATATTTTCTAAGTTATATTAAAATTAACACAAAGTAAAGTAATACTTACATAGGTTTGCGAGGCCCTCTCATCAATGAGGTTTTCGCCCTTCTAATGGATGGCCAAGAAGACGGTCACCATGTTGGCGTCATTCCGATGGATGGCCAGTAATACTTACATCTATATTTGTTAAAAATATATTATTTAGTACTAAAATTAAATATTTTATCCTACTACTATTTATCGTACTTACATTAAAATAATATATCTGAAATAAAAAGCATACCAAACGACAAAAATATTCTATCATCGGAATCGAACCACCATACCACTTTGCTGCCTTCTTCCTAGCCGCCTTGGCCTTCCCGGACCTTTTTTTGTACCTTGGATCGTTGAATCTAGCACTCATCGTAGTCTACTGCTCAGGCGTAATCCAACCTTGGATTGATTTTCTTTCACGATCACGAGCCTTCTGGTCATCCAGAGCATCACGGATCAGCTTGGCAACAACGGCAGAAAATATTTGCTCGATCAACTCGGCCTGGTGTGGTGGATAGAAATACGTTTGATACAAGAAGTAATTTAGTAAGTTATATAATATGCATAAATTAGATGATTGATATTAAAACCAAATATAATTTTACCTTGAAGTGAGCAAACCAGAACGCCTTTCTCTCGTCCGGAGCATCCGAGTAGTTGATCAAAGGGTCACCATAGTTGTACCTCAGAAAGTGTCCCATGCGTCTCTGTACCGACGATGGACGATATATAGACAGAGATAATTATATTCATAAAAAAGTGAATATATTATGAATAAAGAAATACACGATATATATGATGATAAACCAACTAATTGACTTAATTTGTACCGTCGGCCCAAATCTCCATCATCGTCTTGTCCGGAGGTGCGCATGGAGGATCTAGCTGATGCTTGGACAGAGTTCGCTCAACCTCCGCCATATTCTCATATGTCTCTATGGTTCCGTCAGCAGGAGGAATGCTGGACGAGGGAGTAGTCTCAGGCCTGGAACTACTCGTCCCAGGAATGCTGCCACGTAACATCATCGCATTCGGAGATGTGACTGGTCGATATACTGGAGTACTTGGTGACGAGGATCCAGAACCAGCAGTAGGCAGTACCGGAGGAGCACTCCATCTACCTCGGGACCTACTGACCGCTCCGTGTTGTCCTGTCATACTTGATAACAATATATGATGATAGAATAAATAAACAGATATATAGTATATTCTACAGTCAAAATTTTATACATATCTCATAGTATTAATAGAATTGCACAGTAAATAACTAGTAGTGTCACAGGTCTAAATGGATAGTACATTCTATAATCAAAATTTAATACATGTCACAAGTTCAAATGGATTTATTTTATGTCCAATCGTCTTCAGAAAATTTATCTTGTTCGTCCTCATCTTTCTCTTCCTCCTCATCTTCACTTTCATCTACTTTATCTTCTTCGTCTTCGTCATCTTCATCTTCCTCTTTGAATAATTTTACCTCTTCTACATTATTTGTCATGTAATTAGTAACTTTCGTTGAGTCCACATCTACAATATTTGTTACAAGAGGTAGCTTGTCCTCCTAATAAGCTATTTCGTCAACGTCAAAGGTATTTCTAGATTTAGTTTTGTATATTGTCCACCAGTCCGACATTGATATTCCCCGTCTAGATAAGTTTTGAAGTACACGAGCTGAGCCTGACTTTATCGAACAAATGGTTCGTAGCCTTGATATCTACGATTGTAGTTTATATCTATAAGACCATGCTTGTCAATTTTCGAACCTTGATCTTGAATCGGATTGAACCATTCACACTTGAATAATACGATCTTAGCAGGTTATGTGCCATAATTATATGTCAACTCCACAATCTCTCATAAGATGCCAAAGCAATCATTGCCTAGATTGACGTCTTTGTAGTTCGAAGATTTAATACACAAACAACTATTTTTCGTTGAATCAAGATCTAGGAAGCTGTCTCTGATCGAAGCATTTGTTGACTTGAACATAAACTCATTCATACAGTAACTTGGCCATATTTTGACGGCAGTAATTGGTCACTTGGCTAGAGTTCTAATAGATTCAGTCTCATGTGTTATTAGACGATCGACCTAAATATCAAAGAAGTGATAGTAAATTATTTATTGTGCAAGTGCATACAGAAAAAGTAATTACCAAGCTCCTTACATATGCGCTCAACCAAGAAAAAAAATGAATTCTTATTTCTTGTTCTTATTCGTCTGTTATGTAGGGTCTAACCGACCTCAGCTCATCATTATATGTGCTAAAAAATAACAAAGCAACCGCCGATTAGTAGCATAATATTAGCTTACACTATTACATTGAGATAACGTAAACGTGGACGTATTAATTACTTAGCCCTCTAGCTTATCCAATTCATCCTCATCGCAATTAAGTAATAAATACAATTGAGCAGCCATTAGATCATCGTCATTCAAATATCTCTTTTTTTCCGAAGGCTTTCTGGATGCATTGAATACTTTCAGTATTGCATCATTAGATCCTGATATCTGTCGTTATTTCTTAGAGCTCTCATTCTATTAGTAGCAATATGTGATTTGAAATACGTTGAGCAAAAG
Organism: Iris macrosiphon; assembly: GCA_036927795.1. Classification (NCBI taxonomy): domain Eukaryota; kingdom Viridiplantae; phylum Streptophyta; class Magnoliopsida; order Asparagales; family Iridaceae; genus Iris; species Iris macrosiphon. Next base: position 152,697,043 of record JAYESA010000018.1, on the reverse strand, counting down.
TTTGTAATCTCCTCGTGAATATAAGCTTCACAAATAGAACCCTCAAACCGTGCCTTAATTTTTACCTTTCTCTTTATGTGATTCAGATGACGCTTGAACAGGTACATCAAACGATAACCGACAGATCCACCAACACGTGCCTCGTAGGAAAGATAAATTAAAAAATGCTCCATAGAGTCAAAGAATCCAGGAGGAAACACCTTCTCTTGCTTGCACAGTATTACCGTAATATCCTTCTCTTGCTTTTCTAGACGATCGACGAGCAACTTAGTAGAACAAAGATCTCTGAAGAATATGCTGAGCTCTGTCAATGGATCCCAGATGACCTACGGTAAGAATTCCTAAAATACAATCATGATTAACCTGAATCATGGCTATTCATACCCGTCAGTTTGTTTTCCTTGAGGTCGACACATCTTCTCAAGTTCGACACGTACCCGTCTAGAAATTTTAGGCCCTGAATCCACCTAAAAAGTCTCCATTTATCCTCTTTCTCCAGTGAGAAAATTACCTTAGGCTGGTTTAACTTTCCATTCCCCTCCTATCAAATACAACGCATGACGTCTACATATTTCTTCCAAATCCAACCTGGCCTTTGGATTTTTTTTCGTCTTTTTTTTACGTCCATTACAGTATTAATTATGTTATCAAACACATTCTTCTCGATATGCATGATATCAAGGTTATATCTAATCAAATTGGTGCTCTAATATGGAAGATCCCAGAATATACTCCTCTTCGTCCAGTTATGAGTACGACCAAATCTGTCAAATTTGTACCCCTTACCAGGCTCTTCGATAACACTTGGTAAATCTTTTACCTCTTCCCATATCGTGTATCCAGGCCACCTTGGCGGTGGATTGGCCTTATCCACAACGCCGGCACAAAAAATATTCTTGTTCCTCCGGTACGGATGATCCTTCGGCAGAAATTGTCGATGACAATCGAAGTAGGACAGTTTGCCTCCATGTTTCAAATTAAAAGCCTTAGTGCGGTCCATGCAATACAGACATGAGAGACGACCATGAGTGCTCCATCCCGATAACATTCAATAGGCCGAAAAGTTGTTGATGGTCCACATAAGTGCTACCCTCATCTGAAAATTTTGCTTTCTAGAAATATCGTACGCATTAGCACCTACTTTCCACAGCTGATTTAACTCATCTATCAACGACTAAAAATACACATCGATTTTCCTCTTTGAATTTCTCGAACCCGGGATAATAACGGTTAGAAAGATATACGGAGCCTTCATGCACATCCAATGCGGTAGATTGTACAGAGTGACGATCATAGGCCGATACGAATACTGGGAGCCCAAAAGTCTGAATGGGGTAAAACCGTGGATGAGAGACCCAATCTGACATTACGTGAATCCAAAGCAAAATATGGATACTTTCAATCAAAGTGCTTCCATGCTTCTCTATCGGATGGATGATCCAACACTATTTCAATCTGTTTTCGTCTATGCCAACTCATGTTTTATGTAGTCTCCTTCACCATAAATAACCTCTACAACCGTGACTTTCAATCAAAGTGCATCGACTCGGTAGACTTCTTTACACCGACAAACCTTCCTCTACCAGTAGCCTTATAGCGATAAGCACCACAAAATCTGCACGTGTCTTCATCATTATCGTCTTTATAGTACAACATGCACCCATCGTGACATGCATCAATTTTTTTGTATTCCATCCAGAGTGATCTTACCATCCTCTTAGATCGGTAGAAGTCTTTAGGCAACTTAGAACCCTCCGACAAGATCTCTATAATCAACTCCATCTGTCGGTTGTAGCATTCTTGGACATGTTAAAATTGGAGTTGATGCTCAATAATCTTGTAACCATATCCAACGGTGAATGATCCTCACAACCAGGATATAATGGAGTCCTTGAATTCTCCAGTAACTCCATAAAATTTGTAGCATTAGGCATTCGGTGTGTTCTCACCTGTATCATGATTATCCGAATTGAAACTAGGTCCGCCAGCATCAAAAACTATGTTCACGCACCCGTCGTCATAATCAGCATGGTCGTGGATATCCATATACGGCTCCGGCTCTGATGCTAAAGACACAAGTTCATCGTGTGAGGTCCGCTGATAGTAATTCGACGTAAAATCCTTCGAGTACAAATGATATGTCACATCCACTTTTGAGTGATATTTCAAGTTATGATATCTCATACACGGACACTTAATTTTGGTGCCGTCCATGCACATAGGGAACGCCTTAGCAAATTGCAAGAATTATTCCACCCCTTATATAAAATTATCCCACACATCGTACATGTCATCAGGATGACGGTTGTACATCCACGAACGATAATGCAGGTAGTAATTCAGATCCATTTCTAGATAATTATGCAAAGATGAATAGACATCGTTCAAGTATAGTATCCATATATCTTGGTATATTGATACCATCTTGGTATATTGATACCTACTCAAGTATCTTAGGATACTAAACCAAAACTCAAATATACATACCCTCAGTCAACACTTAAATACTTAACCTATACTAACTAACTAATATTCACTCACTAAACGCACTCAAACAAATACATGTATATAATGTGCACTCACTTGTACATGGTGTAAGTTGTTGCTGCTGCTATTGCTATTGCTTGCTGCTACTATTACACACATACACATATGTAAAACCCCACATTTTTAAATAGTAATTAATTAATTAATTAATTATTTGAATTTATTTATATTAGTTTAGTTAATTAGAAAATATGACTTAATGATTTTAATTACCTAGATAAATACACATTTAGAAATTTTGCACAAAATTATTTTTGGGATCCTTGTGGGAGAGTGTTAGATTTTTTTAGAATTTAATAGGGTGCAAATATATTTTTATATACCTTAAATATATATATGCAAATAAATAAATAGCGTAATAATAATAATAAGTATTAAGTAATAGTTATTAAATATGATAGTAATAATAATAATTAGTTATAATAATAATAATAATAATAATAATAATAATAACAACAACAATAATAATAATAATAATAATAATAATAATAACAACAACAACAATAATAATAATGATGATATTATTATTATTATTATTAGTAAAGTAATGAAATTAAATAAGAAATAGTAATAGAAAAAGAAATAGAAAAGAAAAAGAATAAGAAATGGAATTAGAAAAGAAAGAAAGAAAAGAAAATAGAAAAGAAAAAAAAGAAAAAAAAGAAGAAAATAATTATAAATAATACCTAAACCCAAACCCATTAGCAACCCCAAACCGGCCCGTTATTTAAACCAGCAGCAGCATCCGCTATTGCAAACCCGCCCGAGACCCCCCTTTCGACTCACCCCGTCGCTCCCTATATATAATATAATCTCCCATCTCACAAACCCTAAACCCTAACCCTAAATCTTCATCTCCCTGCGACCGTCGCCCAGCCACGACGCCACCGCCGCCGTCGCCGGAGCCCAGCGCCGCCGCTCGCCGCCGCGGCAACACCGCGAGCACCCGTGCAGAAAATTATTTCAACGTACCCCTGTTCGTGCCTCGATTCTCGTGCCATCGCTCGACCAAATTCGATCCCGTCTTCACCGGTATGATCCCCACCTATCCCTCTCTAAATCCCGTAAATTAGTTTCCATCGTTCAGTGCTAAACCCTAGGTAAAAATCGACGCCAAGTCAAGGAAAAACCACGTGATTCAAATTCAGAAAAAAAAACTGTTGCAACCACCCCTGTTTAAAGACTCGTATCTCCCACCACATAGATCCAAATATAGAAATTTCTTTTGCTATGTGAAGACCACCTAACCTAGATTATTTCATGTCAATTATATTATTTTATTTTGTGTTAAATACATAATTAAATTAGGTTAAAAATCTAAAAAAATCTGTTTTAAAATAACAAAAACTTGTGATGCGGAGCGTGCCCCGCCAAACGGGACCGCCCCGTCGCATACCAATTGCATCGAAAGGAGCATATGGCATATCCAGACGTGTGGGCTTTCGCGGAAACTAATTTGGACGCGTATGCGTGTCGAAATCAACCTGTATCCGCAAAAAGTCCCTATATCGTGACTTTTGTAAAATACTGCACCATTTAGTATACGCTCGTCAGAACGCGACGAAACTTACGTCATTGAATTCGTGGTATCACTCTGGTCCTGTGACCCAAGTTTCATGCGATTCTGAGACAGTTGACCAAGCCACCTATTTGTGGGCCCCACGGTTGACTTTTTGGACAAATTTGTGTTCGGCTCACCGGAATCCAAAATTGGACGTACCATTGAGTTCGTATTAACGTTTAGAATTGGTTTGACCTATAATTTATCCTATTTAGAGACCTTTACACCTTGCACGCTTTTCGGTGCAAAGAGGGCCACATGTGGACCCCGCTTTGACCCGAAATTTTCGTTTTGCCCCTATGTCCAAATTGGACGAAAGTGTAGTGTTTTCTAGCTCTCTCGCTTATTCTGGGAACGTTGGTGATGTCTATTTCAGCATCCGGAGACGTTTATTCTGAGGCCGTAGTTTCTGATCCTGTGTGCCTGACTCCTGGACGTTACACTTTGTAGCTCTCTTGCCAGGCAAGATACCTTGCCAAATTGCTTACAGTACTTTGCATGCTTATTATATTTCTGTATATTCATTGCATGTGTAGTTTCTTTCAGTCATTACTGTAACACCCCGTTCCGCTCAAGCGGACTGCAGTCTCAAACGGCAAAAGTGTAACTGTCCCGACCCGCTTTGCCTCGATCGAGAAGCAAAGGATATCCAGACTTGTCCCTACAGGAATCCCGGATAGGCTTTCAGAGGCTCGCTTGACGTATCGCTCTACCGAGGCGAATCATCGCTAAGGTGGGTGGCTACGGTGAACTTGTCTTTGCTTAGCCAGCACATATAAAATCTGGAATATTTATGCTAGTCGCTAGGTGATTCACCCCCTGCATGCTAATAAGAATCCAACGCACCTAGCTAAGGGAATAATCCTAACTTGTATTGCTTGTTAGAACATGGAAATCGAAATAATGCTTATATTCAGACCCTCGCATGCTAAGTCCCTTAACGGTTTCAACTCTCGGCTTACCTTCGGGTCCGAGCAACGTGCCTGCTTATGTTCCTTAGAAACGCATGCTTGTCTGCTTGAATGTTGCCATGTTTTCATCCAAACCCCGGGAGACTACTACGTAGTCGTTCCATGTCTGAATAAACCTGCAAGTATTCGGGACCGCTAGGTCACTAAGGCAATCTCCGCCCAAGGAGAATTGCATCAAGGCAAAAAGTCATTCACTGAACAACGAAATAGGCAATACATCTTGTCTTGTACTATTGTTGCCTCAACAGCTTGCCTCTTGTCTTGTACTCTTGTCTTGTACTCTTGTCTTGTACGCTTGTTGCCCCAAATCAAGTAAATGGATAACTTACCCGAGACGCCGTTCGATCACGGACAACTTGTGCACAGGGATGGTCTAGCGGGCGATGCTGGGGCACTGGCATCGTCCCGGTCCGGGCGAGACCAATTATTTTAGTCTCTTGTTCTTGGCGGAATGGCATGCAGCGCCTCTTGTACTTTCATTGCACACCATTCTCGTCAAAGATTATATAGTCTCTTGTTCGACGAAATAGTTTGTAGCGCCCCTTGTATTTCGTTGCATACCATTCTCGTCAAAGACTATACCGTCCATTATGGCATACGCCAGTGATCGCCTTGTATTTAACTTGTTGCTTGCTTGCCGGTAAAGAATAATAAGATAACAAGTCATCCTCGCTTAGCGGCTATCCGCGTACGAGATACTGTATCGCATGAAACAAATAAACTGAACACCTGAACGATCTTGAAATAAGTACTCGTGTTTGCATATGTTATGCCTCCTGAATGCTTATACATGCTCCTGCTTGAATTAATCATGTTTGCCTTGGATAGGAAAGGACAAATGGTAAGTTGGTAAGTCTCGCCGTGTTTCCTCAAACATCTCACGGCGCACTGCCCGACACGTTAGGCTATTCAAATCTTGCATGAAACTGATCCTAAGGCAACTAGAAAGACAACTTAATAGTTGTGCACGGAACCTGTATTACGTGTTTGGATTTGTCGAGCGGGCGAGTAGCTTCCCCACCAATGCATTCAATGTACTGATAATCCACCAGTCTGTATGCAGGGTGCGGGAGAACCTCGTTCGGTACGGACGCCTCCAACGTGCGTGCTAAGGCGTGGACATCAATCCGAAGCAACGGTGCGTCCGGGACAGAAGCACATATACAAGACATAATGTTGTGAACATAGCCCAAACTCGCCTGAACATCGCCTCTACAATCATTCCACAATTGTAGCCACTTGGCACGCTTTTACTGTTTCAGAGAGAGGCTTGAGCGACTTGTAATCTCGGCTATACATCGTCTATAACACATGTTTAATCAATAAAAGAGCTTGCTTTACTTCAACTTGTGTTTCAATGCTTCCTCTATATTTGTCAACTCAGAGAACTTGTTACCGAATCGCTATGCGTTCATGACTCCGCTGCACTCGGACAATCTGTGCGACTCTGTGGCTTAGAACTCTTGCCGCCAGCCAATGAACCATGGCCTTGCACGGGCGTGGCTCACGCTCGTGCGGCATTACGCCCGGATGGGTTAAGCGATCGTTCCGCGGGAGCGCTGGCGAGGGTGATTCCCGCCTAGCGGGAACGGCCGATTGCCTGCGGAAGATCAGGGCGTGACATGTTGGTATCAGAGCCTGGCTTCTACGTCTTTGGACTTCGATTCGATATCTCTGTTTCGAAAGCTCGTTCGTGGGTTATGTGCACGCTCTCTCTCAATGCCTCGATGTGATGTTCCAACAATAAGTCTAAATACTTTCAAAATGCGTTTTGAATGATATGCTTGCTTGTATGCTGTTGTGCTGCGAGTGGCCTTTGTGCCAACCTGTGCGAACCCTTGAGAGTATCGCAGTAGCTTGTCCGATTTTCACTAACTCTAAGTTTGGTTGAATGCATCTATTCGAGGGACGCCTTGAACTAGTGCACCACCCAAGACTTAAGGAAAGGTGAAACTCGAGTGCTAAGACTTCGCTATCACTGAGCTGGTTAACGTGCTCACGCTAGAGGGTACCTTCGAAAGTGCGCACGATCCAGTCTAAGCGATATGCTGATTTCGACGCTTGTGCAAGTGAATATCCAAATGAACAAGTGCAACGACTTGTCTAGAATTGCCTCAACCCTAGATCACTGCTTGTCCTTAGTAAGTCTCGAGGACGAGACTTTTTCTAAGTTGGGTAGGATGTAACACCCCGTTCCGCTCAAGCGTACTGCCATCTCAAACGGCAAAAGTGCAACTGTCCCGACCCGCTTTGCCTCGATCGAGAAGCAAAGGATATCCAGACTTGTCCCTACAGGAATCCTGGCTTAGGCTTTCAGAGGCTCGCTTGACGTATCGCTCTACCGAGGCGAATCATCTCTAAGGTGGGTGGCTACGGTGAACTTGTCTTTACTTAGCCAGCACACATAAAATCTGGAATATTTATGCTAGTCGCTAGGTGATTCACCCCCTGCATGCTAATAAGAATCCAACGTAACTAGCTAAGGGAATAATCCCAACTTGTATTGCTTGTTAGAACATGGAAATCGAAATACTGCTTATATTCAGACCCTCGCATGCTAAGTCTCTTAACGGTTTCAACTCTCGGCTTACCTTCGGGTCTGAGCAACGTGCCTGCTTATGTTCCTTAGAAACGCATGCTTGTCTGCTTGAATGTTGCCATGTTTTCATCCAAACCCCGGGAGACTACTACGTAGTCGTTCAATGTCTGAATAAACCTGCAAGTATTCGTGACCGCTAGGTCACTAAGGCAATCTCCGCCCAAGGAGAATTGCATCAAGGCAAAAAGTCATTCACTGAACAACGAAACAGGCAATGCATCTTGTCTTGTACTATTGTTGCCTCAACAGCTTGCCTCTTGTCTTGTACTCTTGTCTTGTACTCTTGTCTTGTACGCTTGTTGCCCCAAATCAAGTAAATGGATAACTTACCCGAGACGCCGTTCGATCACGGACAACTTGTGCACAGGGATGGTCTAGCGGGCGATGCTGGGGCACTGGTATCGTCCCGGTCCGGGCGAGACCAATTGTTTTAGTCTCTTGTTCTTGGCGGAATGGCATGCAGCGCCTCTTGTACTTTCGTTGCACACCATTCTCGTCAAAGACTATATAGTCTCTTGTTCGGCGAAATGGTTTGTAGCGCCCCTTGTATTTCGTTGCATACCATTCTCGTCAAAGACTATACCGTCCATTATGGCATACGCCAGTGATCGCCTTGTATTTAACTTGTTGCTTGCTTGCCGGTAAAGAATAATAAGATAACAAGTCATCCCTCGCTTAGCGGCTATCCGCGTGCGAGATACTGTATCGCATGAAACAAATAAACTGAACACCTGAACGATCTTGAAATAAGTACTCGTGTTTGCATATGTTATGCCTCCTGAATGCTTATACATGCTCCTGCTTGAATTAATCATGTTTGCCTTGGACAGGGAAGGACAAATGGTAAGTTGGTAAGTCTCGCCGTGTTTCCTCAAACATCGCACGGCGCACTGCCCGATACGTTAGGCTATTCAAATCTTGCATGAAACTGATCCTAAGGCAACTAGAAAGACAACTTAATAGTTGTGCACGGAACCTGTATTAGGTGTTTGGATTTGTCGAGCGGGCGAGTAGCTTCCCCACCAGTGCATTCAATGTACTGATAATCCACCAGTCTGTATGCAGGGTGCGGGAGAACCTCGTTCGGTACGGACGCCTCCAACGTGCGTGCTAAGGCGTGGACATCAATCCGAAGCAACGGTGCGTCCGGGACTGAAGCACATATACAAGACATAATGTTGTGAACATAGCCCAAACTCGCCTGAACATCGCCTCTATAATCATTCCACAATTGTAGCCACTTAGCACGCTTTTACTGTTTCAGAGAGAGAGGCTTGAGCGACTTATAATCTCGGCTATACGCCGTCTATAACACATGTTTAATCAATAAAAGAGCTTGCTTTACTTCAACTTGTGTTTCAATGCTTCCGCTATATTTGTCAACTCAGAGAACTTGTTACCGAATCGCTATGCGTTCATGACTCCGCTGCACTCGGACAATCTGTGCGACTCTGTGGCTTAGAACTTTTGCCACCAGCCAATGAACCATGGCCTTGCACGGGCGTGGCTCACGCTCGTGCGGCATCACGCCCGGATGGGTTAAGCGATCGTTCCGCGGGAGCGCTGGCGAGGGTGATTCCCGCCTAGCGGGAACGGCCGATTGCCTACGGGAGATCGGGGCGTGACAATTACTATATATATAAATGTATGGTGACACACACTTGACACTTAGTATCATGAGAGAATAATCAGTAGGCGTATGGGCTATAACCACTCTGGTAAACCGTAGTATCTAGCACGCACTATGGTAGTTGTGTCGCGCTGGTCGCTACCTCCGAGGTATGTCAATTTATGGTGTCGCGCTGGTCGCTACCCCCGAGGTATGTCGATTTCTGATGTCCCTATCGTGTGTGTGAGTTGTGAGATTTAGATCGAGTAGCCTACCCATGCCCATACGTCAAAAAGTTGTCCTCATTATGCATTCATATAGATTGTCTTGTACAGCGTACTTATATATTTTCTGTCTATATTGCATGTTTACTGTATTTAAATTGGCATGCTTCTATGTATCTTGTTACGTTCCTCTGAGGACCTGGTCCCTTTCCAGGTGTAGATGTTCATGACTATTCACAGGAGCACGGATCAGGACTTACTACTTATCTCTTCCGATGAGGTCTTACCTTCTGAGCATCATTGATTATCTCTAACGAGGGATCGCTTCGCTGATATACTTCTATCATCACCTTATTTTCTATTGGAGATTTTATATCCCTCTCTCATTTAAGTATTATTATAGTCATTGGTAGTGGATTTGTCTCCACCCGACTATTATTTTGGATTATTCAGACTCATTATTCTAATTTAGTTATTTCTTTTCTATGACTTGTTGTGTGGATGACATTAGTATTTTTGTGACTTGTGACTATATATATACCACATGTGAGTTAATATTCATATTACAGTGTACGTATGTATTATGGTATCCATATATTGGAGTTGCCATATACATACGGCTGGCATGCTTACGTGTTCCTAGTCCTACGTATTTTGGGACTGGGACGTGACATGTTTTTGTGGTGGCCCATGCAGGTCGAGAGCATATTGTCTCGGTTACGTTACTGTACCGAGCAAGCCTGCGCATATAATTAGAATATAGGATCTCATCTACTTAATTATCACTTCCCTTGATTTTGTTTCGCATTCTCATTTGATTGCTTGCATTGCATCTTGCTTGATCCCTTCTCAACGTCAATCTTCTCTCATGCTTGATAGGGGTTAGGAAGATGACTTGTACTAGGTATATACACTCTAGTATTCAATAACACTATTAGTTAGATCTTTGTAAGTTTGGTAGTATGCCTCATAAACTAGTAACACATAGTCTTTTTAATTCATTAATGAAGTATAAATGAATGACACCAACTATAGTCTTGCATAAGAAGATAGTGTTTATCTAGACTATAGAACTTTAGTGTTTTTCTAGACTGTAGAACTTAGAGGCCCATACACCCATTTGGTTGATTTTAGACTTAGATAAGAAATTAGTATGGCAACTATAGAGGTACGACACCGGTCTTCTTGGTGAACTTAAATTATTATATACTTTCCTCCATCATAATCAAGAGTACTTATAATTTTTTTCTGTAGTACCTCGACTTATGCTGCTATTATAGCCTAGTTTTGTAAGCTTATTCTTTTATCGAGCCCATACTAATAGATTGTCTAAATCAGAATCATTGCATTATGGTCTGATCAACCTTAGTGTGCTTGGTTCGCTCTTTATCTCACTACTTTACGTGGATTGAGATATAGTTGACTCAACTTGTTAGACGAATATACTTGCCCTCTAGACTGGTCAGAGCATATCATGTCAGGTACATAACTGTTCTGATTTAAACATGAGAATAGGAATTTACCAAAATAAGATTTCAATCCACAACTGCCTTGGCAACTCTCTTTCGAATTCTCTAATCCCTTTGAATCCCATACTTGTATTCTATTACCTCCTCCTTGAAATTCTTTATTGTTGTTTTTCGTCTTCCCCTATTTTGGAAAGATGAACGTTCGTGCTTAGTATAAGTTTGATACATGAATAGTACTAGATATACCCCATAGGCCGAGCACTCACAATGACAAATATAGGAGCACAGGCACAGGAAGCCATAGATACAGGTATGACCTTTTAGTTATATTTGTCATTGCATACTCACGACCCCATTGTGACACGAGATCTTAGGTGCATAGTAGACGTAGAATTATATATATGGTGGTTTAGCAGTTATGAGGATATATTGATATTCTACCCAGATGGCATACACGCGATGCTAATAGATGACGCGAGTAGCAGTAGTAGTATTCTTTCCCTATCACCATCTTGCCCCTTGGGGTGGCTCATCTTCTCTTCTATATCCATTCCTTATCTCGTGCTTAACTCGTCCTATCATAGTCGTATCCTTTCGTGCAATTATGAATTATTTGAATTACTTCAACCTCACCCTTATTTTGTCAGTTAAAACATAAATGTGTTAGTAATTATTGATAACTAAAAGATAATTTCTTAATAATAACCCTTATATATATGCATTATAGCAGTATCTGTATTCTTTATTAATTTAACCCTTAAGTGGCATCATTTAGCCTAATAGAAATTTGTTAGATTATTTGAAATAGTTCATACTCCTAATAGTTTTTAGTCAAGACCTAAAGTGTTGCCCTAAAACTTAGACTATGCTTAGGAATGAATTGAAGGCACTTGTTACGAACTGACAACTATGATAATTCGCTGGCGAAGTAGCGACAGCTGCAGCTAGACCGTTATAGTAGAGTAGTCGAAGTATTTGCAGACATACTGGTCAGGTGGCATGGCAGTATTAGACTACGATACTTGACGCTTACAAAGAAAAATTATGGTTGTGAGATTCCAGACAAGTATCCCAAGTTTCTCGACCCAATAAATAAATTCGTCCTACAACCTAGACAATAGCTTCAAGAGACTTTGACTACTAGTAGAATTCTTGTAGGAGGTCTTACCTTCTGAGCATCATTGATTATCTCTAGAGAGGGATCGCTTCGCTGATACACTTCTATCATCACCTTATTTTCTATTGGAGATTTTATATCCCTCTCTCATTTTAGTATTGTTATAGTCATTAGTAGTGGATTTGTCTCCACCCAACTATTATTTTGGATTATTCAGACTCATTATTCTAGTTTAGTTATTTCTTTTCTATGACTTGTTGTATGGATGAGATTAGTATTTCTGTGACTTGTGACTATATATATACCACATGTGAGTTAATATTCATATTACAGCGTACGTATGTATTATGGTATCCATATACTGGAGTTGTCATATACATACGGCTGGCATGCTTATGTGTTCCTAGTCCTACGTATTTTGGGACTGGGACGTGACAACATACATCATGAGTACACCCTAGATACACACTCCAATTATGAGACTCATTTCAGATATAGGTTACCTAACCCTCTGACCGAGGAGGGAAGTCGTCGGGGTTGAGAAAAACCGAAGGAAGTTGTCGGGGCCGAGGGGGACGTTGTTTCCTTGGTTACGCGATATATATACCAATGCCGTGCCACAACCACCCGAACATGAACTCTTGTGTCAAGGATAGGTTTGACACTGCTCTAATCCAAGTTGGATACGAGTTCAAGAAGAAGCCAATACCATGGCGTGTCTCGTCTTTGAAGAGTCATTCCCGTGTCCGTGTATACGACTCTCCTTGAGTCGAGATCTACATCGTATTGTACACGATGCCGATACCCAAGGCTGCGTCTAATTAACTCAGACAACTAACTAGAAGAAAGATAGGGTTAGGGTTAGGGTTAGGGTCTATGTCATGTCCCGTGTTAGTGTATGTGTCTGTGTCGTGTCCATGTTTGTGTCATCTTCGTACAAGTCCTAACCCTAATTTTGTGTCAATGTTTGTGTGTCCATGTCGTGTCTTTGTTTGTGTATCTGTGTCGTGTCAATATGTGTATGTATGTATATGTGTCGTGTCAGTGTGTCAGTGTCATGTCAGCAAGAGGGAGATAGGGTTAGGGTTACCTGGCCCACTGATCGAGGAGGGGGGTAGTCGGGGTCGAAGGGGCCAAGGGGAGTCGTCGGGGCCGAGGGGCACCGGGACAGGGTGCCGAGGAGGTCGTCGAGGATGAGGGGCACCGAGGCAGGGGGCCATTGATGGTTGCCGGAGTCGATAGGGGTCGGGGTCGCCGGAGTAGGTGGTCTAGGGGGGTCGCCGGAGTAGGTGGTCTAGGGGGGTCGCCAAAGTCGAGAGTGGTCAGGATCACCGGGGTTGGGGGGGGAGGGGAGAGGGCGAAGGGTGTAGGAGGGAGAGGGGGAGATCGAGTGAATAGAGGGAAATGAAAAACTAAAAACCTATATTAACTTTTTAGCGACGTCTAAATTGAACGTCGCTAAACATCGCTAATTGAAAGATTTTATGACGTTCGCGACGACGCTAAAAATATCGCTAATTAAAAAATAAGAAACGTCGGTAAAACATCGCTAAACGTCGCTAAATCAAAAACATCAGCGACGTTTAGCGATGTTAAAGAAGCTTATAGCGACTATTTTTTAAAAAAACTCAACTACAGTCGCTAAACATCGTTATGCGTCGCCAACTGCAACGTATATCGACGTTTATTTTTTGGATTCGATAAAGTCTTTAACATTAATGATATTTTATTACGATATTGCTAAAAATGTCGCTATTTCATCATATTTTGGTAGTGCTGGCAGCTTAATGCTGAATAGATAGAGAGTTGTAGCACAGTACTACTAAAAGGCCGGTGACCTCATGTTACAATGGGTGACACCACATGAGGTAGTTAACCTCGGCTGCGAGCCATGTCACATCGGCGTAGCATCGCACGAAATTGCAAGGCTTCATATTGGAATATAGTACAACACTACTAAGAGAATAGTAACCTCATGCTACTGTGGGTGACACCACATAAGGTAATTAACCTTGGCTGCGAGCCATGTCACAGTGGTATAGAATCGCACAAAAGTGTAAGCCTTCATGTTGGGAAATATTAAACTCTCTTAAAAGGAACTCACGTAAGTGTTTGGACAGAGATATATGTCGTCTCTAAAGGGTAAACTTGTATATACCCAAAATACATACACCGAAATCAGCTCAGCACAGGACCTTTAATGTGCGACCGGAGGCACAACTGATGTCATTATGCGAGTGGAAAGAACAACAACTATGGTTCAGAATTCAAGGCGTAGTCCATTCTAGTATCGTACTGTTGTTTGACCCATGCGGGAAGATTCAAGTCGTGAACGCCATCTATCCTAATGCATGATGGGCAGTCATTGTAAGGAACGCTCGACTATATATTATGATATATGTAGGGGATTGTTGGTGTTTTCTACTTTGATTTGGGAGTTTTAGTCCAACATTAAAAAATTACCAATGTGTGTATCTCAATATATATCTTTGCTTATTATTGGTATATGCACATGGGGTGGTAACCTATGTGGGTTGACTTTCCTAGAGGGATTAAGTGTAAACCCCTTTATGACAATCTTTATTTTGTCACCACCTTTGGGATGTTTCCCTTAGTAGCTAAGCCCCGAAGGGCTTAGCGAGTTGGACTCGTACTCTGGCTCAAGGACGCAAAATGGCAATTTGTTGGCGTACTTTGCACTTACCATGTCAGCATGGCGCTCATGCGTTCTTTTTATGTGCGAGTTGCTTGCACAGTTGCAAGCTCAGGCGCATATTTCATGTCGCATGCGTCCAGGCGCTATGCAGCCAGGGGCTATGCGTCCAGGTGTGCTTGCGGCCTTGTGCCATGCGACCTGTGACCATGTGGCCTGTGCCCATGATGCCTGTGCCCATGCGGCCAGGGCCATATGGTTAAGTCGACATGAGGCAAGGTGTTATGTCTGATGTGGAGGAGACAAGATTTGTTGTTGGCATCGTAGTGCGGCACAGGCAGCGCGCGGCGACGCATGGTTTTCTGTGCCACGCGACTGTTGCTTTCGACGCCTGACGGCGTTGTCTGCTCTCAGCGGCTTCTTTCGGCGTTTGGCGCTTGCGGCTGAGGCGATGCATGCGCCTTGGTATCTGATCGGACAACGCATATGCGACACGTACTTTCTCGTGCCGCATAGGTGATAATTTTCTCTATATATAGAGGAGCTTCTCTTTTATTTGAGGGATTGAGAAAATTTTAACTGTACCAGAAAGAACTAAGATCACCAGAGCTTTATGCGGCCCACGGACCATCCTTCCACAAAGTATTTTTTTGAGTGATCCTAAGGTGACTAAGAGCGTTCCAGAAGTTTATTTGAAAACTTGCTGGATCCTGGGGGAAGATCGTCGAGTAGGGCAAATCTTTCCTTGAGCATCGATGGTTTTGATCACCCTAACAAGGAGTTCTTTTCTTTGTATTTCTCTTCTTGTTCTCGTTCTTTCTCATTGTAGCGTCTGCGAACGTAAAGAGAAGAACGTTTTTTTGCTTATTGCTGTATTTTTAATTTCTTGGTTTAGTTAGTTTGTAACATGTTCGTGATTGAGAACTTGATGCTACAAGATCTACTCTGATGACCACAAGTAATTTAAATCTTGACAGCAGTGAACATCACATGACTTGATAGAGCTTGTTCAATTCGTAGTGTTAGCCTCTTAAGCATAACCTACTTGTCATTCAGCATTGTCAGATCTTCTTTATAAAGTTGATGTTCAGTAAAAATATATAGCATTAACGACTATTTGGCGATGGATATAAGACAGAAATGGTGCGTCGACAAACGACGCGTTACCTCCCTATCGGTCACCGTCTCGTGGGGTTGTTCGCCTCCGGGTGCCTCGCGGCCGAGCCAGCTTTTCAGTAACTATCGCCTATCTCATCCGGCACTTTGATTTCTTTCAGACATCAAACTCCCTAAATAGGCTCGATGGAACGTCAAAGCTAGCCACTTTGAAGTAATAGGAGGAATTGAGCCAACTCCGCGGTGACCGTTAGGGAGGTAATGAAGCCAATCATTCTCCGCTCCTGCTTCAAAATGAAAGGTCTTAAAGTCGTTTGCTAGTTGTCATCGCTACCAAGAAGCCGTCGTCAGGTAGTTGAAGCTTTGATTAAAGATTGACTACATGGCGATGTCCCATTTAGCGATGACTTTTTGTCACATTAGCGACGACTAACGATGGCATTACTTTGGCAACACAATGGCGACTAAGCTCTCACTGGATAAGTCGACTAATCAACAATGGATAGCCGATCGAAGTAGCATCATATTGGTGACGTATTTGCGGCGGTTTTAAGTTTATGATACCGAAATTGTTTTCTGATACTTACTCGACAACGACATAGCTAGTGTGTCGCCTATGCACCGCATAGATGCCGCAGTCCATTGCGCAGTCCGATGTTTTGTCTAATTAGCGACGTATAGCGACGGTTTTAAGTTTCTTATAGGTGACTAATCAGCGATGGATAGACGATTGATGTAGCGTCTAATTGGCGACTTATTAGCGACAATTTTAATTTTTTGATACTAAGAATACTTTCTGATACTTACTCTACGATGGTTTATGTGTCGCCTATGCGCCGTATAGACGTTGCATTCCGTCGCCCACCTGAGAATTTTTATGTGAGCGACGGCTATGTATGTCGTCTAGGCTCCTCGTAAACGTTGTCCGTCGATTAGGCGGTGCTTAGAAGATGCTAAGATTTGCAGAATTGAAAATAATAATAATTTGAATCACAACAATCACAACATATATATATATATATATATATATATATATATATATATATATATATATATATATATATATATAGAGGATAAGGGAAGTGAGATGGCACCTCACCCTAAAAACAAAGGTGGCGGTGACGTGGCACAATCTCAACCACACAAACGAGGGGAGGGGGTTAAGTGCAAATTGCCAATTATGAAATGTGTGGTTGAGATTGTGCCACGTCACCGCCACCCTTATTTTTAGAGTGAGGTGCCATCTCACCTCCCTTATTCTCTCTCTCTCTCTCTCTCTCTCTCTCTCTCTCTCTCTCTATATATATATATATATATATATATATATATATATATATATATATATATGAAAATTAATAAAAATTAATTCATTATATTGCAGATGCATGTGTAGTCAATTAATTCGATCTATTGGGATTAAATTGTATGATTAAATTGTATATATAGTGATTGGCCCATGTGGCTTAGGTCCAAGTTGATATGTGGATGTATATATATGTAATATCATGATGAATGAAAGATCTAGATTATTCTATCCTACTACTTCTTCACATGGTATCAGAGCATGAAGGCTAGGGCACGAACTCTACTACTTTCATATTGTACCAAAGACTCAAGCCTTGGCGGTGACTGGGACGACTTCTTTGGACATTTGGCATCAGCGACTTGGGCATCCTTTTGATAAAGTAGTAAATCTCTTCCTGTTGTCAGTAGCTCTAGTAGTTCAGTGAATAAGGCATGTAAAGTTTTCCATCAAGAAAAGCAAACTCGAAGTATATTTTCTGTCAGTGACCCTCCGGACTGTTGCAATTTTTGATTTGATATATTATGATCTTTGGGGTCCGTATCCTACGCCTTTTTCGTGTGGAACTCGATATTTTTTGACAATTGTGGATAATTTTTTTCGTACTGTTTGGGTTTTTGTTGATTGATAAGACTGAAATATACAAGATGTTCTCGTCATTTTTTCTATGATTGAACTACAATTTAATTCCAAAGTTCAAATTGTGTGAAGTGATAATGGTACTGAGTTTAATTGCCTGCGTGACTATTTTGCATAGAATGGTATTTTGTTTCAGATATCTTGTGTAGGTACACCTCAGCAGAATGAGAGGGTCGAACGAAAATATAGACATATTTTGAATGTGGCACATGCTTTAAGTTTTCAGAAAAATTTGCCAATTTTTTTTTTTTGGGAGAATATATTTTGAAAGGTCGGTTATTTGATCAATCGAAACCCTTCAAGCCTTCTTGGTTTTATAACCCTTTATAAAATTTTATTTGTTGCTTCTCATTCTTATGATGAATTACGGGTTTTTGGTTGTCTATGTTTTGCCCACAACAAAAAAGCTAAAATAGACAAATTTGTCAGTCGCAGTCGAAAGTGTGTTTTTGTGGAATATCCCCATGGAAAAAGGGTTAAAATTGTATGATCTTGTTACTGGTGATTTTTTTGTCTCTCGAGATGTTAAATTTTATGAGACTGAGTTTTTCTATTCTGTTGAGGATGATCGTGGTGGTACAACTTCACCTGAGTTTGCACCTCCTGTCGTGGATGATGATGATTTGGCTTTTGATCATGTGATCGACATTATTACAGGGTATGATTTACCTCATACAGATGGGACAGTCGTATCCCCGGATGGGAACGACGCGATGGGGGCGGCTGATGGTGAGGGTGGCGCTGCTGAGGCAGCTATGGAGGATAAGTCGGCCGAGGATGAGGCGGCGGTGGGGGCGCCAGATGGCGAGGGTGTACTGAGGCATGGAATGCGTGCCAAAATTCCGTCCGTGAAGCTCCGCGATTTTGTTACAAATACAATACGAAAGTTGAGTCCCAGTCCTTCCTCCCAATGTTCCACCACGTCCAATCACTCCTCAGATACTCCTTATCCTATAGCACATTTTTTAAATTGTGATCGATTTTCTTTGGGACACAGAAATTTTCTTGCAGCTATAACTGCATGTACAAATTTTCTTGCAGCTGTAACTGCAGGTACAGAAGCGGCCTCCTTTAAAGAGGCGGTTAAAGATGCAGGACGACGTGAAGCTATGCAGAAGGAGATACGAGCTTTGGAGGATAATGATACCTGGACAATGGAGACGCTTTCGGCTGGAAAACGTGCTCTGAGGAGCCGGTGGGTGTATAAGATAAAGTATAATTCTGATGGGAGTGTTGAGCTGCTTAAAGTCCGTTTACTAGTTTTCGACAATCATCAGGTTGAAGGGATTGATTACAATGATACTTTTTCTCCGGTTGCAAAAATGGTTACTCTTCGTACTTTTCTTGTTGTAGCTACAACAAAGAATTGGAAACTACATCAGATGGATGTTCACAATGCTTTCCAGCAAGGATATCTTATCGAAGAAATGTATATGAATCTACCACCTGATTTCCGAACCACACGTCCTGATCAGGTATGTCGGCTTCAAAAATCTCTTTATGGGATTAAACAGGTGCCTCGTTGTTGGTTTGCTAAGTTGGCGTATTCTTTGCGGGAGTACGGATTTTGCCAATCGTACTCTGACTACTCGTTTTTTACTCTTCATAAGGGTGATGTTCAGATGAATGTTCTTATGTATGTCGACGATTTGATTCGCTCTGGCAATAATTCTGCTGCTCTTACTTCCTTTAAGAATTATTTGATTACATGCTTTCATATAAAGGACCTTGGGGTGTTGAAGTTTATTCTTGGAATTGAGGTAACTCGAAGTGCGGAGAGAATTTTTTTGTGCCAACGAAAATACACACTTGACATTATCTCTGAGATAGGATTGTTGGGGGCGAAACCCGCAAGCTTTCCCATGGAACATCATCAACTGGCACGCTCTACAAGCCCACTGTTGTCGGATGGGGAAGCATATCGGCGACTCGTGTGACGGCTGATCTATCTTTCATTTACTCGGCCGGATTTGGCTTACGCTATTCACATCTTGTCGTAGTTTATGCATGAGCCCCGGCGTGATCATTGGGATACGACTTTGTAGGTTGTTAGATATCAGAAGGGTTGTCCTGGTCAAAGAATTCTCCTTCGCTCTGACTGTGATTTGCGGCTTTGGTGGTGGTGTGCTTTCGATTGGACGAGTTGTCCTATCACAAGACACTCTTTGTCTGGTTTGTTGGTTTTTCTTGGTGATTCGTCTATCTCTTGGAAGACGAGAAAACAGGTGACGATGTTCCTCTCTTCAGCCAAAACAAAATACCGTGCGATGGCGGCGGTCACGTGTGAGCTTAAGTGGCTCAAAGGGTTGCTTGGCAGTTTGGGGGTGCAACATTCGTGTGCTATGAATTTGTTTTGTGATAGCCAATCTGCTTTACATCTTGCGCAAAATTCAGTTTTCCATGAGCGCACAAAACACATTGAAGTGGATTGTCACGTTTTGAGGGATGCTGTTCTTGATGGAGTTATTCGTCCATCTCATGTGCCGACGGATGGACAATTGACGGATGTTTTCACCAAAGCTTTGGACAAACGACAATTTGAGTTTCTTTTGCGCAAGTTGGACATTTGTGACTTGCATGCTCCAACTTGAGGACTGGTATTGGGATTAAATTGTATATATGGTGATTGGTCCATGTGGCTTAGGTCCAAGTTGATATGTGGATGTATATATATATATATATATATAATATCATGATGAATGATAAATGAAATACCTAGATTATTCTTTTCTACTACTTCTTCACAAGATTGAATATTATTCTTTTCTACTACTTCTTCACAAGATTGAATATATGATGTCGATCGAATGTGTTTGATAGGAAATGCTCAAACACATGTATTCCCTTGAGAAACAACTACTTAGAGCTAATGTTTACTAATTATTAGGTAGCCTATGGTATACAAAAGAAAATAATGAAGCAAGGAGAAATCCTGAAGTCATGTTGTTACAAGTCGGACTAGTCTGAAATATGAATGTTCATTCTAATTAGAAGCCAAAAAAAGAATATTGGCTATTCTATCATGCGTGTGAGCAAATGTCACAAATGCTTCCTGCTGGGATGGCAATCCAACTTCTCACAAGAACTCTCCCAAGTGCTCCGGCATTCGCTGCTGCCATCTTCGACCCCGTCGCAGCACCGGCAAGTCATCCCAAGAGACTCCAAGACTTTAACATATCCTAATTAATCAAGATTAAGCTCCACCAATTAATTAATAAGCAATTAAAACCATAATATAATTACTTGTGAAGAATGAAATATGGGTCATGTGTAATTAGCTAGTCACTTACTTCCTTGTTGAGTAGATGGAAGTGGCCTGGATTCTGCAGTACTTGTGAAGAAGTCACCATGGAAGACAACCAAGCTCAACAAAATGAAGAAGAAGAAGAAGGAAACTCTTTTCAAGTCCATGTAATTTTATTGCCAATTGCTACAACAATGGAGTCTGGAGAGACGTACGTACAACCCTTTCTATATATATTTATATATATATATACACCAATGCACAGATCGATGATTGAAACATTCTATTCAAGTGGGTTTGAATTTGTCAACTACGATATTTAATGTTAATAGCATCATGTTCACCTATTTAATAATGTTTGTTGTGTTGGTCTTTTATACCCTTTATTATATTACTTTGAATTGGTAAATTAATATTGTTTTGTAAGTTGTAATGGTGTTGGGGACTTCCGGAAGGAGTGCAAATTAACAGCAGGAATCCAAGCGTGTTTGAAGAACACAATGTGATGTAATTAAGAATAGGAAGCTTCCAATATTTTCGCGTTCAAATTGTTGACACCGACTATTGAGAGTGACACTCGTAGAATTCTATTACTACTATCATTATTCACTCCTAAAAACGGAAAAAACAGAAGGCTGTTGATAAACGCACTACCAAATTGACTCAGAACTAATCTAGAATTGATGTTAGTCATACTAGTTCAAATTTTACTAGAACTGTCAATCATCTTCTCCCCTCTCCCGCTCCTCTCCCATTCCCCCCCCCCCCCCCCCCCCCCACCCCCCCTCCCGTCTGCGAGTCAGTGTCTGTGTCCCAACCGCCGAACGCATGCGAGCACAGCATGGCCGTTGCAGCTGCTCTTGCCGCCGCTCCTCCTGCTGCTCGAGGAGGAGGAAGACGGCGAGGTAGAGGAGGAAGAAGGCAGCCACTGCTGCTCTTGCCTCCTCTTCTCCCCCTCCTCCTCGTCCTCCCTCTCCGCCTCCGCCTCCCTCCTCTTCCTCCTTCCTTGTCTCGCCTTGCGTAGACGTCCTCCCCCTCCAGACTGTTAAAATTTTGATAGTCCTACCAATTTGAAGGACTGTCAAAATTTTGACAATACTAAATAATCAACATATTTTCTTTAATACTGTCGAATATTTGAGAGTCCTTCCAATTGGTAAGACTGTGAAAATTTTGAGAGTTATTTATATTGTTAGGACTATCAAAAATTTAACAGTCCTGAAAAAAATTGGACTGTCCTGATCAAGTTTGGAGAATGGTAAACTTATAAATATTGGAAAAAAAATTAGGCTGTCCTGATCAAGTTTGGAGAATGATAAACTTGTAAATATTGAAAAAAATTGGACTGCCCAGATCAAGTTTGATAGTGCCTTTATCAATAGCCAAACAAAAGTGCTATAAATTATAGTGAAATAAATTTGGAAAATGTTATAACGTGGGTTATTAAAGGGTTAGATTTTCACTTTGTATTTTAGTCCCACATTGGTTAGAGATTAGTATTACACCTTCATTGTGTTGTATAAATAAGGTATTTGCCTCCCACTATGAGATTACACTAATAAGAGATCTTATGTCATATTTTCTTCTTCCTTCATCTACGTTTATTCTAACACGTTATCAGCACGAAGCTATAACGGGAGGAAATAAGCGAGAGCATCTCAGTGAAGCCGCCATTTGTGGATTCTCCACTTCAGTAATAGGAATAATTATTTATTTTTATTTTTCTGCATATGCATACCTTAGGCGCAGCTTGATGTTGATGTTTATACATCTCTTGGCATACCGCTAGGGCAAAAAGAATAAATTTTATCCATTCATCTCACTTCTTTTAGTTAACTCTGATAGCACTCCGATGTTAATCGCATATAGATCTTTCGGAGAGAACGCTAGAGTTATTCTTTATTTATTTCTTTCTTTTATATATGTTAATACATTCAGATCAAAACTATCAGAAATCTGATAACCATAAACATGAATTGTTTGATCTATATATATAAGACTTCTAGAACATCATTATTTGAAGCATACTATATGTGGTATTTTTGAAAGATTTCTTGAACATAATCATTGTTCGAAGCATATCATGAACATCTATTGTTTAGTATTTACCTACGACTTCTAGAACATCATTGTTCGAAGCATACCATGAATAAGATTTGTTTGGTATAAATAGACTTCTGAAACATCATTGTTTGAAGCACACACCATGAACATGAATTGTTTGGTGATTTACCAAGTTCTTATGTTAACTTGTTATTATTGATCTTATACAACAATATGTCGAGCCTCACAAAGCAAGATTTCAAGCCTCTAAACTTGGAAGGCCAGAACTTTCTTAACTGGAGATTACATGCTGAATTGCACATTCAAGCCAAAAGCTTAGGTAACGCAATTGTGGATGATAAGCCAATATCTGGTAGCACTCCGATGTTAATCGCATATAGATCTTTCGGAGAGAACGTTAGAGTTATTCTTTATTTATTTCTTTCTTTTATATATGTTAATACATTCAGATCAAAACTATCAGAAATCTGATAACCATAAACATGAATTGTTTGATCTATATATATAAGACTTCTAGAACATCATTATTTGAAGCATACTATATGTGGTATTTTTGAAAGATTTCTTGAACATAATCATTGTTCGAAGCATATCATGAACATCTATTGTTTGGTATTTACCTACGACTTCTAGAACATCATTGTTCGAAGCATACCATGAATAAGATTTGTTTGGTATAAATAGACTTCTGAAACATCATTGTTTGAAGCATACACCATGAACATGAATTGTTTGGTGATTTACCAAGTTCTTATGTTAACTTGTTATTATTGATCTTATACAACAATATGTCGAGCCTCACAAAGCAAGATTTCAAGCCTCTAAACTTGGAAGGCCAGAACTTTCTTAACTGGAGATTACATGCTGAATTGCACATTCAAGCCAAAAGCTTAGGTAACGCAATTATGGATGATAAGCCAATATCTGGACAAGATAAACCGAAGGCTTTAATTTTTCTAAGACATCATATTCATGATGATCTCAAGGATGAGTACTTAAGAGTCAATGACCCCTTGGTACTATGGAATTCTCTAGCTAAGAGATATGATCACCAGAAAATGGTCATACTACCAGGTGCACTCAATGAATGGCTAAATCTATGTTTCCAAGATTATAAGACAGTTGCAGCCTATAATTCAGATGTGTTCAGGATTACTTCATAATAAAAGTTATGTGGTGATGAAGTGACAGAGCATTCCATGCTAGAGAAAATATTCACCATATTTTATGCGACTAATATGACCCTACAACAAACGTATAGGGAGAGAAATTTTAAGAAGTATTCCGAACTCATTGTTCTCTTACTCGTAGCCAAGAAAAACAATGAGTTATTAATCAAAAATTGTACTAGTATACCAACTGGGACTGCACCAATTACAACTGAAGTGAATGCGACTAGTGCTCGAAAAAATATGATCAATACTAGTAGTCGAGGAAATCACAGAGGTAGAGGACATAGTGTAACACCCCGTTCCGCTCAAGCGGACTGCCGTCTCAAACGGAAATAGTGCAGCTGTCCCGACCCGCTTTGCCTCAAAGAGAAACAAAGGATATCCAGACTTGTCCCTACAGGAATCCGGCTTAGGCTTTCAAAGGCTCGCTCAGGCGTATCGCTCTACCGAGGCGAATCATCGCTAAGGTGGGTGGCTACGGTAAACTTGTCTTTGCTTAGCCAGCACACATAAAATCTGGAAGATTTATGCTAGTCGCTAGGTGATTCACCCCCTGCATACTAATAAGAATCCAACGCACCTAGCTAAGGGAATAATCCCAACTTGTATTGCTTATGCTAGAACATGGAAAATGAAATACTGCTTGTATTCAGACCCTCGCATGCTAAGTGTAACACCCCGTTCCGCTCAAGCGGACTGCCGTCTTAAACGGCAATCGTGCAGCTGTCCCGACCTGCTTTGCCTCAAATGAGAAATAAAGGATATCCAGACTTGTCCCTACAGGAATCCGGCTTAGGCTTTCAGAGGCTCGCTCAGACGTATCGCTCTACCGAGGCGAATCATCGCTAAGGTGGGTGGCTACGGTGAACTTGTCTTTGCTTAGCCAGCACACATAAAATCTGGAAATAATTATGCTAGTCGCTAGGTGATTCACCCCCTGCATGCTAATAAATCCAACGCACCTAGCTAAGGGAATAATCCCAACTCATATTGCTTGCTAGAACATGGAAATGAAATACTGCTTATATTCAGACCCTCGCATGCTAAGTCCCTTAACGGTTTCATCTCTCGGACTACCTTCGGACCCGAGCAACGTGCCTGCTTATGTTTCTTAGAAACACATGCTTGTCTGCTTGATTGTTACCGTGTTTTCATCCAAACCCCGGGAGACTACTACGTAGTCGTTCCGTGCCTGAACGAACCTGCAAGTATTCGGGACCGCTAGGTCACCAAGGCAATCTCCGCCCTAGGAGAATTGCATCAAGGCAAAAGACAGTCACTGAACAACGAAACAGGCAAAGCATCTTGTCTTGTACTATTGTTGCCTCAACAGCTTGCCTCTTGTCTTGTACTCTTGTCTTGTACTCTTGTTGCCCCAACCAAGGCCCCGTTCGATCATGGACAACCAGTGCACAGGGTAACGGTCTCGCGGGCGATGCTGGGGCACTGGCATCAACCCGGTCCGGGCGAGACCAATTGTTCTTAGTCTCTTGTTCAGGCGGAATGGCTTGCAGCGCCTCTTGTACTTTGTTGCAAAGCATTCTCGTCAAGACTAAATAGTCTCTTGTTCGTCGGAATGGATTGCAGCACCTCTTGTTCTTGTTGTAAACCATCTCGTCTAGACTATACCGTCCATATGGCATACGCCAGTGATCGCCTTGTGATAAACTTATTGCATGTTTGCTTGTAAACGAAAGATAAATAATTCATCCTCGCTTAGCGGCTATCCGCGTGCGAGGCACTGTATCGCATCAAGAGCAACTCAACACCTGAACGATCTTGAAATAAGTACTCGTGTTTGCATATGCTATGCCTCCTGAATGTTTATACATGCCCCTGCTTAAATTAACAATGTTTGCCTTGGACAGGGAAGGATAAATGGTAAGTTGGTAAGTCTCGCCGTGTTCCCTCAAACATCGCACGACGCACTGCCCGACACGTTAGGCTATTCAACGTTTGCATGAAACTGATCCTAAGGCAACTAGAAAGACAACTTAATAGTTGTGCACGGAACCTGTATTACGTGTTTGGATTTGTCGAGCGGGCGAGTAGCTTCCCCACCAGTGCATTCAATGTACTGATAATCCACCAGTTTGATATGCAGGGTGCGGGAGAACCTCGTTCGGTGCGGATGCCTCCAACGTGCATGCTAAGGCCAGGAGTTCCCTCTGAAGCCTTGCAACGGTACGTCCGGGACTGAAGCACATATACAAGACATAAGTTATGAACATCGCCTGACCATCGCCTGTACAATTATTCCACAGTTGTAGCCACTTGGCACGCTTTTACTGTTTCAGAGAGAGAGGCTTGAGCGACTTGTAATCTCGGCTATACGTCGCCTGTAATACATGTTTCATATCAATAAAGAGATTACTTTACTTGTTTCGATGCTTCCGCTATATTGTCGACTCAGTGAACCTGTTACCGATCGCTATGTGTTCCTAAACTCCGCTGCACTCGAACAATCTGTGCGACTCTGTGGCATAGAACTCTTGCCGCCAGCCAATGAACCATGGCCTTGCACGGGCGTGGATCACGCTCGTGCGGCATCACGCCCGGATAGGTTAAGCGATCGTTCCGCGGGAGCGCTGGCGAGGGTGATTCCCGCCTAGCGGGAACGGCCGATTTGCCTGCGGGAGATCGGGGCGTGACAGGTTGGTATCAGAGCCTGGCTTCTACGCCTTTGGACTTCGATTCGATATCTCTGTTTCGAAAGCTCATTCGTGGGTTATGTGCGCGCTCTCTCTCAATGCCTCGATGGGATGTTCCAACAATAAGTCTAAATACTTTCAAAATACATTTTAATTGATATGATTGCCTGTCTGGTTGTATGCTACGAGTGGCCTTTGTGCCAACCTGTGCGAACCCCTGAGAGTATTGCTAGTAGCTTGTCCGATTTTCACTAACCCTAAGTTTGGCTGAATGCATCTATTCGAGGGACGCCTTGAACTAGTGCACCATCCAAGACTTAAGAAAAGGTGAAACTCGAGTGCTAAGACTTCGCTATCACTGAGCTGGTTGATGTGTTCACGCTAGAGGGTACCTTCGAAAGTGTGCACGATCCAGTCTAAGCGATATGCTGATTTCGAAGCTTGTGCAAGTGAAGATCCAAATGAACAAGTACAACGACTCGTCTAGGATTGCCTCAAAACCCTAGATTACTGCTTGTCCTTAGTAAGTCTCGAGGACGAGACTTTTCCTAAGTTGGGTAGGATGTAACACCCCGTTCCGCTCAAGCGGACTGCCGTCTTAAACGGCAATCGTGCAGCTGTCCTGACCTGCTTTGCCTCAAATGAGAAACAAAGGATATCCAGACTTGTCCCTACAGGAATCCGGCTTAGGCTTTCAGAGGCTCGCTCAGACGTATCGCTCTACCGAGGCGAATCATCGCTAAGGTGGGTGGCTACGGTGAACTTGTCTTTGCTTAGCCAGCACACATAAAATCTGGAAATAATTATGCTAGTCGCTAGGTGATTCACCCCCTGCATGCTAATAAATCCAACGCACCTAGCTAAGGGAATAATCCCAACTCATATTGCTTGCTAGAACATGGAAATGAAATACTGCTTATATTCAGACCCTCGCATGCTAAGTCCCTTAACGGTTTCATCTCTCGGACTACCTTCGGGCCCGAGCAACGTGCCTGCTTTTGTTCCTTAGAAACGCATGCTTGTCTGCTTGATTGTTACCGTATTTTCATCCAAACCCCGGGAGGCTACTACGTAGTCGTTCCGTGCCTGACCGAACCTGCAAGTATTCGGGACCGCTAGGTCACCAAGGCAATCTCTGCCCTAGGAGAATTGCATCAAGGCAAAAGACCGTCACTGAACAACGAAACAGGCAAAGCATCTTGTCTTGTACTATTGTTGCCTCAACAGCTTGCCTCTTGTCTTGTACTCTTGTCTTATACTCTTGTCTTGTACTCTTGTTGCCCCAACCAAGGCCCCGTTCGATCATGGACAACCAGTGCACAGGGTAACGGTCTCGCGGGCGATGCTGGGGCACTGGCATCGACCCGGTCCGGGCGAGACCAATTGTTCTTAGTCTCTTGTTCAGGCGGAATGGCTTGCAGCGCCTCTTGTACTTTGTTGCAAAGCATTCTCGTCAAGACTAAATAGTCTCTTGTTCGTCGGAATGGATTGCAGCACCTCTTGTTCTTATTGCAAACCATCTCGTCTAGGCTATACCGTCCATATGGCATATGCCAGTGATCGCCTTGTGATAAACTTATTGCATGTTTGCTTGTAAACGAAAGATAAACAATTCATCCTCGCTTAGCGGCTATCCGCGTGCGAGGCACTGTATCGCATCAAGAGCAACTCAACACCTGAACGATCTTGAAATAAGTACTCGTGTTTGCATATGCTATGCCTCCTGAATGTTTATACATGCCCCTGCTTAAATTAACAATGTTTGCCTTGGACAGGGAAGGATAAATGGTAAGTTGGTAAGTCTCGCCGTGTTCCCTCAAACATCGCACGGCGCACTGCCCGACACGTTAGGCTATTCAACGTTTGCATGAAACTGATCCTAAGGCAACTAGAAAGACAACTTAATAGTTATGCACGGAACCTGTATTACGTGTTTGAATTTGTCGAGCGGGCGAGTAGCTTCCCCACCAGTGCATTCAATGTACTGATAATCCACCAGTTTGATATGCAGGGTGCGGGAGAACCTCGTTCGGTGCGGATGCCTCCAACGTGCATGCTAAGGCCAGGAGTTCCCTCTGAAGCCTTGCAACGGTGCATCCGGGACTGAAGCACATATACAAGACATAAGTTGTGAACATCGCCTGTACAATCATTCCACAGTTGTAGCCACTTGGCACACTTTTACTGTTTCAGAGAGAGAGGCTTGAGCGACTTGTAATCTCGGCTATACGCCGCCTGTAATACATGTTTCATATCAATAAAGAGATTACTTTACTTGTTTCGATGCTTTCGCTATATTGTCGACTCAGTGAACCTGTTACCGATCGCTATACGTTCCTAAACTCCGCTGCACTCGGACAATCTGTGCGACTCTGTGGCATAGAACTCTTGCCGCCAGCCAATGAACCATGGCCTTGCACGGGCGTGGATCACGCTCGTGCGGCATCACGCCCGGATAGGTTAAGCGATCGTTCCGCGGGAGCGCTAGCGAGGGTGATTCCCGCCTAGCGGGAACGGCCGATTTGCCTGCGGGAGATCGGGGCGTGACACTAAGTCCCTTAACGATCTAACTCTCGGCTTACCTTCGGGTCCGAGCAAACGTGTTTACTTATGTTCCTTAGAAATGCATGCTTGTCTGCTTGAATGTTGCCTTATTTTCATCCAAATCCCGGAAGACTACTAAGTAGTCGTTCCGTGCATGATTGAACCTGCAAGTATCCTGGACCGTTAGGTCACCAAGCAGCCCCGAGCCAGGGGAATGCATCAAGGCAAGTTATTGTACAGAAACAAGATTCAAGTATCCCGTGTACTCGTGTTCCCGTGCACTCGTGTTCTAGTGTTCTCGTGTTCTAGTGCACGCGTGTTCTCGTGTTCTCGTGTATCTCGTGATAATTGAAAGACCCAAAAGAAAGTGCATGTCGCGGACTAGTTCCACGGACGGTCACCGGGGCACTGGGGCCGATCCGGTCCGGATGGAGCTCGTGTGTAGTCTCATGTTCAGGGAGGATAGCTTGCAACGCATCGTCTTCGTGTGCCTCGTGTACTCTCGTAGCATGCTATCCTTGTCCTCGACTACGTCCAGTAATGGCTCTGCCAGCGACTCGTGTTCATATAGATAAGTCATCCTCGCTTAGCGGCTATCCGCGTGCGAGTCATTGCATCGCATTAAGAAACAACTGAACACCTGAACGATCATGTTAAAATGACCCTCGTGTTTGCATATGCTATGCCCCTGAATGTTTATACTTGCCCGTGCTTGAATTAACAATGTTTGCCTTGGACAGGGAAGGAGAAATGGTAAGTTGGTAAGTCTCGCCGTATTTCCTCAAACATCGCACGGCGCACTGCCCGACACGTTAGGCTATTCAATGTTTGCATGAAACTGATCCTAAGGCAACTAGAAAGACAAATTAATAGTTGTGCACGGAACCTGTATTACGTGTTTGGATTTGTAGAGCGGACGAGTAGCTTCCCCACCAGTGCATTCAATGTACTGATAATCCACCAGTTTGTATGCAGGGTGCGGGAGAACCTCGTTCGGTGCGGATGCCTCCAACGTGCGTGCTATGGCGTGAACATCACTCTGAAGCAACGGTGCGATCCGGAACAGAAGCACATATACAAGACATAATGTTGTGAACATCGCCTGTACAATCATTCTACAATTGTAGCCACTTGGCACGCTTTACTGTTTCAGAGAGAGAGGCTTGAGCGACTTGTAATCTCGGCTATACGCCGCCTGTAACACATGTTCATATCAATAAAAGAGCTTGCTTTACTTCAACTTGTGTTTCAATGCTTCCGCTATATACTGTCAACTCAGTGAACCTGTTATCGATCGACTATACGTTCATGACTCCGCTGCACTCGGACGATCTGTGCGACTCTGTGGCTTAGAACTCTTACCGCCAGCCAATGAACCATGGCCTTGTACGGACGTGGCTCACGCTCGTGCGGCATCACGCCCGGATGGGTCAAGCGATCGTTCCGCGGGAGCGCTGACGAGGGTGATTCCCGCCTAGCGGGAACGGCCGATTTGCCTGCGGGAGATCGGGGCTTGACACATAGACGCCGTGGAAGCCAAAGAAATGACTACAATTTGGGTCCAAGGAAAGATACACAGTTCAAAAATAAGGAATTTAATCCTCGAAGAAATAATGCCCAAATTCTCAATCCAGCTGCTCCAACTGATATTTGCAAACGTTGTGGAAGAGCTGGTCATTGGATGCAAAATTGTTGCACCTCACTGTCACGCCCCAGTCCCAAAATACCGAGGGACTAGCCATGTGGCAATGGCCAGCAGCACACTCCAATGGGCAAACCCAATTTAATGGACCCATTAGAGTATACTTAAGCTTTAAAACAACAATATAATGGTCTACGATACATGTCACAATCTAATTCTAATCTCATCCATAGAATATAACATAAATCAAATGTCAGAATAATAAAGATGAATATAAAATAACAAGTTTCAATAAAAAGTCTCGGGGAACAACCCGATAATGAGTTTAATACAGAAATCCTCGAGACAGGAAATAGAGTATTAAGAACAGAAATGACTGAGTATATAATAAAATACTCAGAAGAAATCTTCGACCATCAACTCGTCCTCTGGTATTGGTACTGCTCCAGCATCTGCTCATGTCCCGTATACCTAGGGGTAGATCTCCTCTGCTAAACCTGGGGACATAATCCGGATCCAGGTCCTCAGGGGACATAGCAAGGTACAAGAATAACTCAAGCCAAATAAGTGCATTATATAATAATGTATTAATAGGACAATATATGTAATCAACTATGTGACATACAATTGAGAGAATTAATCATACTCAAGCTGAAACTACTATAGGCTCCGTGTCGGAGAAACCTATAGCAGCATTTATATCTCAAAGGGCCA
Source organism: Iris macrosiphon (assembly GCA_036927795.1). Taxonomy (NCBI): domain Eukaryota; kingdom Viridiplantae; phylum Streptophyta; class Magnoliopsida; order Asparagales; family Iridaceae; genus Iris; species Iris macrosiphon. Next base: position 152,665,204 of record JAYESA010000018.1, on the reverse strand, counting down.
GTGCATGTGCCAAAGCTCTGGTCAGAGTCTAAGGCACCTCAAGAAAACTATATATATATAATATAATCAGCCTTTAATATGGTAATACTCTCCCTATCCAATATAATCACACGTCTCATGTCCACGACGTCTCATGTCCATAACACGCAAGATCATAATCTCTAACTAATGCATCGAGTCATAATGATAGCTATGCATATGTAATATCTATGTTACGTACGAATCATGTAATCCTATACATAATCACCATAAATAACTCAGAAAAGATTCTGTCTCATGAATAGTGTCAAGTGTCCTATGGTATGACGTACTTGATAAAGCAAGCACAAAAATATATAGGATCGCAATAACAATTCTCTAAGTGACGTTATACGACTCCACGTACGGCGTCGACACCCGAATATTATTCGGATGCTAAGAAATGTCACACGGCCCAGGTTGAACAGATATATCACATAAATAAATCAAGATAATAATATGAAGCAGGTACTGCAAGATTGGCAAGGTACACTTGCTTGGGGTTTGAATTCCTCCAATTGCTCCGATAACAGTGAGATCTTCAGGTACTCCTCCGGATGCTGAAATAAATATTACCATCGTTCTCAGAAGATATGAAATAGCTAGGATTGCCTACCCATAAGTCCAATTTGGACACAGGGACAAAATTGATAGTTTCTGGCTAAAACGGGGTCCACATGTGGCCCACTTTGCACCAAAAAATGTGCCAGAGACAAAATTTTCTAAATTTATCAAACTTAGTGTCTACAAGTCCAGAACGATAATACAAATCCAACAAAATATTCAAAACTGAATTTCGATGAGCTGAGCACAAAATCGTCCGTCAAGTGGAGCCTTGGGACCCACGATACGGAATTTTGTCAACGTTCTCAGAATCGGATAAAAGTTGGGTCACAGGACCAGCGTAACGCTATGAGTCTGATGGTGCAAGTTTCGTTGCAAAACGACAAGCACACACGAAGTTACAATGAATTTCAGAATAGGCCTGATACGGGACAATTTTGACAGATACGTATTGATTCCGGTATGCACGCACATCCAAATCAACTTTCATAAAATCCCACAAGTCCGCATTGACGATGCGCACCTTTCAGTAAAATTTGCACATGACGAAGTTGCCTCGTTTAGCAGGACGCACCCAGTTTTGGAAGAATTTGGGTGTTGAAAACCAAGATTTTGGTCGATTTCACCCGCGAATAAAACATAAATTACAACACAATAAAATAAAATAAACTAATTATAGAGTTTAAAACTTGGTTATATTATCTAATTTACTGTTCAAGTGAATTTCAGAATTATTAAACAGGTTGAGATTAAATCGGCCATGAACTTGTGAGTTCGGAACAGTTTTCGAAGTCCAAAATTGGGATATATTTTTCTGTTTTTGCGTCACGGTTTGCGATCGACACAGGACACGATACCCAGTCAAGTTACATGGGGTTCGAGAGGGTTACACATCGAATGTGTCACAACGGACCATTCAAAAATTGACGCGACGAGGAGGGAGAAAGACTCACTGAAACAAGGGATCGGTATCGACTAAAATATGCGTGGACGGGGTGGCGCGACGGTGCTCGGCCGGTCGGCGGCGGCGCTGCGGCTGCTGTGGCTGCTGTCGTCGGTCGTCGGGGTCGCCGGAATCATCGAGTACGCCGTGGGGAGCTCGGGGTCACGGCGGAGGGTCGGGGTGGCCGGAGGATGGTGGTAGAGAAGTGGTGGTGGCAGCGGTGGGGATCGGACTCGGGGCGGAGGTCACCGGGGGAGCTAGAGGTCGCCGGAGGGGAGCTCGGCGTCGTCGTGGTGACGGTGGTTGTGATGGTTGTGAATGGTAATGGTGATCGGGGGTGGCCTGGGTTTTATATAGGGGGGTCCGCCGGCTGTTTCAGGGAGGGGAGAGGTCGGCGGGAGGGCGAGCTGACGCGGCGGCGGTTAGGGAAGGCTGAGAGGCGACGGGTGAATGCGGAGAGGAAGTCGGAGAGTTGGGGGATGAAGGGTCGGGGATCGGCTGTTACTGTAGCAGAGAGAGGCGGGTCTGGTTAGCGGGTCGGGTTATAGGTCGGGTTCAGATCCGACCCACTAAGGTTTGGGTTGGGTTGGTTTATTTTAAGCTTTGGTTCGGTTCGGTTCGGTTCATGTGGGTTTAATCCGGTTTATTCTGGTTTATTTAAAAACTATATTTTTAGCTATTTAAAAATAATTTTTGGGTCCAATAAATTTTAAAAAAATTGCACTGTCTATTTATTTATTTTACACTCAAAAATATAATTTTAATATTTTAATACTTAATAAAATCAAAAAATTATTTAATTCCAGAGAAATATTTATTTTAATTATTTAAAATAGTAGAAAATTTTCCAAAAAAATCATATTTTAATTTCGAAAAAAATTCGGGTATTTACAATCTACCATCCTTAAAATAATTGCATCCTCGCAATTAAGAAATTAAAACATAATCGGTCAGAAGAGATGACGCGGTTGTAAAATATGTTTGAAGTAAGACATAAAGGATAAAGAATCATGAATAAGAAAAATTGAGAGAAAGGGTGAGGGTTTAAGCAAAATACGTAGGGAAGGAATAAAATTATTTTCCTAGGCAATGAGAGATAAGTAATTCAAGAGTTAAGGAATCTGATTAGAGCAAGGAAAACTACAGCTTAGGAAAACTTGGGTATCAAGTACTAACAAGTTCATAATACTAGGCTTAGGCTAGGGAATGGAATTAACAGGCAAGTGCTAAGGCATTACTAGGAATAGATAGCTATGATAAAACTTAAATCTTACGCGTATTCGCTACTCCACGAGTCTGTGCGTCCTCCATTGTTATCGCAAAAGCCTGTCCACATCCCGGTAGTGGTGTCCTCTGTTGTTGTTGTTGGGCTTCTTGATAAACCTGCTGTTGGACTTGCATTATTGCGTAGAATATTTGGAACATCTGTTGTCCGTCCATAGACTGTCCTGGTGGAATAGTAGGCACCGGTGGAGTAAACTGCGGTGATGGTGGAATATCGTCTCGCCAAAATCTTGAGGCGAGCTAATCTTCTTGATTGCTTTGTTGAGTTGATTGCCCTCCACTCTACCCACTGGTGTCACTTCATCGTCGTAGGTGACAATTATAACTTGTGGTATTCCTGCGGGAGTCTCGTTGCTTGCTTGTGGATTCATTACTCTGCATCCAAAATAAACTATAAAAGGCGCACAGGGGAATCATGGCAGGATGCAAGTCAAGAAATTAATTTGAATCCGATATAGAGATCAAGAATGATTCAATCAAGTGGATGAGATCCTATAACATATCATATTCTTATCACAGGCTTGCTCGGTTTCTTAGTTGAAATCGAAACAATTTAGTCATTGACCTACATGGGCCACCATAAAAACCATGTCACGCACCAGTCCCAAAATACCGAGGGACTAGCCACGTTGCAATGGCCAGCAACGAGTGCCGGTGAGCGATTGGTGAAACGATTATAAGAATATGATTCTAACCGAAATGAGGCATCAAATGCTCGTAAAATGGTGAAAACAAGGATAAATGAGTGATTCGAGCCGAAACATGGCATACTATGATCGTAGAATGACGAAAACGAGTTTAGATCGTTGATTCTAGCCAAAATACGGTATAAAATAGGGGCAGAATCATGAAAACGAGTACCGGTGAGCGATTCCAACCGAAATATGGTACAGAACATGCGTAGGCAGGTAAAAACGAGTATAGACGGGTGATTCTAACCGAAATTTGCTGTAAAAGTGGCACGGATTTGCGAAGACAGGCACTGAAATATGATCCTGATCGACGGGTTAGTGTGAGAATGGGAGTAGAATGATGAGAACGTATTTAGGTCGGCAATTCTAACCAAAATATGGTCTAAACACAGGCGTCGAATGGTAAAAACGAGTGCAGATGGGTGATTCTAACTGAAACATGGTATCGAATAAGCGTAGTAGAATGGTTAAACGGGTATCGATGGGTGATCGTAACCAAGATATGGTCTAGAATAGTCGTCGATTAATGAAAACGAATATGGACAGGCAATTCAAACCAAAATTATGGTACACAATGAGCTTAAATTGGTGAAAAGAAGTAAAAATGAGTGATTCGGTCCAAAATATGGAATAGTGTGAACGTAGAATAGTCAAAACGGGTGTGTATGGGTGATTCTAACCTAGATAGATATAGTCTAAAACATACGTCGAATGGTAAAACGAGCGTAGATGGGTGATTCTAACTGAAACATGATATAGAATGAGCGTAGAATGGTTAAACGAGTATCGATGGGCCTTCCTAAGCAAAACATGGCATACTATGATCGTAGAATGACGAAAATGAGTTTAGATCGTTGATTCTAGCTGAAAGACGGTATAAAACAGGGGCAGAATCATGAAAACGAGTGCCGGTGAGCGATTCCAACGTTGCAATGGACCCATTAGAGTATACTTAAGCTGTAAAACAAAAATATAATGGTCCACGATACATGTCAAATCTAATTCTAATCTCATCCACAGAAGATAACATAAATCAAATATTAGAATAATCAAGATGAATATAAAACAACAAGTTTCAATAAAAAGTCTCGGAGAACAACCCGATAATGAGTTTAATACAGAAATCCACGAGACAGGAAATAGAGTATCAAGAACAGAAATGAGTGAGTATATAATAAAATACTCAGGAGAAATCTTCGGTTATCATCTCGTCCTCTGGTATTGGTACTGCTCCAGCTTCTACTCATGTCCCATATACCTCGGGGTAGATCTCCTCTAATAAACCTGGGGGACATAATCCGGATCCAGGTCCTCAGGGGACATAGCAATACAAGAATAATTCAAGCCAAATAAGTGCAGTATATAATAATGTATCAATAGGACAAACTATGTAATCAACTATGTAATATGCAAATGAGAGCATTAATCATACTCAGGCTGAAACTACTATAGGCTATGTGTCGGAGAAACCCATAGCAGCATTTATATCTCGAAGGGCCAGTGCATGTGCCAAAGCTCTGGTTAGAGCTAAGGCACCTCCAGAAAACTATATATATATATATATATAATATAATCAGCCTTTAATATGGTAATACTCTTCCTACCCAATATAATCACACATCTCATGTCCACGACGTCTCATGTCCATAACACGCAAGATCATGACCTCTAACTATTGCAGTGAGTCATAATGATAGCTATGCATATGTAATATCTATGTTACGAATCCTGTAATCCTATACAGAATCACCATGAATAACTCAAGAAAGATTTGGTCTCATGAATAGTGTCAAGTGTCCTATGGTATGACGTACTTGATAAAGCAAACACAAAAATATATAGGATCGCAATAACAATTCTCTAAGTGATGTTACACGACTCCGCGTAAGGCATCGACACCCGAATATTATTCGGACGCTAAGCAATGTCACACGGTCCTAGGTTGAACAGATATATCACATAAATAAATTAAGATAATAATATGAAGCAGGTACTGCAAGATTGGCAAGGTACACTTGCTTGGGGTTTGAATTCCTCAAATTATTCCGGTAACGGTGAGATCTTCAGGTACTCCTCCGGATGCTGAAATAAATATTACCATCATTCTCAGAAGATATGAAATAACTAGTATTGCCTACCCATAAGTCCAATTTGGCCACAGAGGCAAAATTGAAGTTTATGGTTAAAGCGGAGTCCACATATGGCCCACTTCGTATCGAAAAATGTGACAGAGACAAATTGTTCTAAATTCGTCAAACTTAATGTCTACAAGTCCAAAACGATGATACGAACCCAAAAAAATATCTAGAACTTGATTTCGATGAGCTGATCACAAAATCGTCCGTCAAGTGGAGCCTTGGGGCCCACGATACGGGATTTCATCAATGTTCTCAAAATCGGACAAAACTTGGGTCACAGGACCAGTGTAACGATACGAGTCCGATGGCTCAAGTTTCGTTGTGAAACGACAAGCACACACAAAGTTATAATAAGATTCAGAATAGGCCTGATACGGGGCAATTTTGACGAATACACGTTGATTCCGGTGTGTACGCACATCCAAATCAACTTCCACGAAATTTCACACGTCTGCATTGACGATGCGTGTCACGCCCCAGTCCCAAAATATGTAGGACTAAAAATACGTAAGCATGCCAGCCACATGGATATGGTAACTCCAATATATGGAAACCATAACACATGTGTACGCTGTATAATGAACAATAATTCATAAGTGGTAAATACTATCACAAGTCACAGGCATAATCTAAATCTCATCCACAAAAAATCAAATAAATAAATAACCAATATCTATGAAACTAGATCTCAATATAAAGTATCTAAAGATGATAGTTGGATGGAAACAAATCTACTACCAAACTAGAATATAAAAGTAACACAATATAAGTACAACTAACAATCACGAGGCTCGAAGGGAGGACCTCCTCGAAATATAAGTAACCAGTCCGGATCTGCGCTCCTGCGAATACTCATGAACATCTACACCTGGAAAGGGACCAGGTCCTCAGAGGGACATAACAAGATACATAGAAGCATGCCAATAAAGTACTAAAATAAATATCCAATGGGGTCGTCTAACCATCTATGTGAATGCAGTTTGAGAACAACTTTCTAACAAGTGGGATTTCTGGCCATAAAATGGGATTGGCATGATTCTCTCGGAGAATCAGGGGCCTACAAAGCATGTCGTCTTTTGAACGGCAGAGGCCGTCAGGTAATATAGGGGTCATCATGACCGCGTATCTCCGGCGGAGCGTACGAGTTACATAAAAAGGAAAGTACAAAGGAGCCCAAATGCGGTACTTGTTGTTCTCTCCACCCCATGCTCTAAGCATGTCACATCCATGACACGATAATACCTCTAATAACTGCCAAGTCTACTAGCATGGAAAGTTTCTAACAGCAGTTATCCCTAACACACGGCCCATAAGTACAGGAGGCCAGACCTGTCACGCAGTTCGTGTCCTATATGAGACTCACACTCATGTAGCAGCTGTGTCACGGCCAATGAAACCTAATAATGCTTCATGATAATGGGGGCGGTTTCATAAACAAGGTAAATGCATATACATAATAAAACAATTAACGACGACACCGTCGTTGCACCCAAGTTTTCTTGGACGCGCATTTTATATATAGTCGTTAAAATATATGAACTAATGACAGAAAATAAGATGCATGCAACATATAAAATATAAATAACGGTACAATGGCAAGGTATACTTGTCTGGCAAGAGAGCTGCAAAATATAACGTCCAGATGTCAAACACCAAGAGTCAGAAACTACAGCCTCGGAATGAATATCTTCGGACGCTAAAATAAACTTCACCAACGTTCCCAGAATAATCGAGATAGCTAGAAAGCACTACCCTTTCGTCCAATTTGGACACAGGAGCAAAACGGTAAGTTTGGGTCAAAACGGACTCCACATGTGGGCTACTTTGCACCGAAAAGCATGCCACGGATAACGGTATCTAAATGGGATAAATTATAGGTCAAACAAACTCTAAATATCAGTACGAACTCAACGGTATGTCCAAATGTGGATTCCGGTGAGCCGAACACAATTTCTCCTAGAAAGTCAACAGTGGTGCCCGCCAATAGGCAACTTGGTCAACTATCTCAGAACTGCGTGAATTGGGTCATAGGACCAGCACGATACCACGAGTCCAGTGGCATAAGTTTTGTCGCATTCTGACGAACGTGCACTAAATGGCGCGGGGTTTTGCAAAAGTCGCGATACGGAAAATTTTTGCGGATACGGGCTGATTTCGACGCGCACACGTGTCCGAATCAGTTTCTGCGAAAGCCCACACGTCTGGGTATACCGTACGCGCCTTTCGATGCATTTGGTACGCGGCGGGACGGTCCCGTTTAGCGGGGCTCGCTCCGTATAGCAATTTCTGGAAATTAAAAAAAGTAGGTTTTTAGGAATTTTAACTTAGTTTAATTCTACATACAGCAATAATTAAAATAATATAATTGACAGAAATTAATCTCGGTTATGTGGTCTTCGTATACCAAAAAGAAAAACTAAATTCGGATCTCTGTGGTGGGAGATACGAGTCCGTGAACATGGGTCATCGCAACAGAATTTCTGAAATTAAAAGTGGTCATTTTTTCTCGACTTGGCGTCGATTTTCGCCTAGGTTTATGCGCTGAACGATGGAAACTAATCTACGGAATTTATAGAGGGATAGGTGGAGATCATACCGGCGAAGACGGGGTCGAGTTTGGTCGAGCGATGGCGCGGGAATCGAGTCCTGAACAGGGCTTCGCTGTAGTCAAATTCTGCAGTGCACGCGCGGCGTGCGGTGGTCGCGGCGGGCGGCTGCTACTCCGGCGGTGCTGGCTGGGCGGCACGACGGCTCTGGTGTCGGCGGCGGCGGCGCTCCTCAGGTCGAGAGTAGGTTTAGGGTTAGGGTTTATGAGTTTAACAATATATATAGAGAAGGAACGGGGGGATGAAACCCGCGCGGGGGGGTGCAGCAGCTCCTGCTGTTACTAGTTTACACGGGATAGGGTTAAACGGGTGTGGGTAGCGGGTTTTGATAGTAATGGGATTAGGGTTTGAGTCCATTAGTCTTTTTCTTTTCCTTTCTAATTCTTTTTCTTTTTCTTTTTCCTATTCTATTTCTAATTTCTTTTTATTTCTTTTCTTAAACTTTATATATATATATATATATATATATATATATATATATATATATATATATATATATATATATATATATAATTCTATAAATTTATATTAGTGCATACAATAATTCTATCGACCGTCCATAAGGTCTTCTACATGAAAATAATTAAGAAAAAATTATAATTGCTCCATAAATCCCTAAATGTACAAATACCTAGAAATAAAAAGTAAATAAATTTTATTTCCTCTAATTAGCTAATAATTACTATAAATCAATTAAATAATTAATTAAATACTTAATACGGGATTAAATCAGCCATGAACTTGTGAGTTCGGGACAGTTTCCGAAGTCCAAAATTGGGATATATTTTCCTGTTTTTGCGTCGCGGTTTGCGATCGACACAAGACACGATACCCCAGTCAAGTTGTACGAGGTTTAAGAGGGTTACACAGCGAACGTGTCACAATGGACTGTTCAAAAATTGACACGACGAGGAGAAAGAAAGACTCACCGGAACAAGGGATCGGTATCGACTAAACTGCGCGTGGACGAGGCGGCGCTGCGGTCGGCGACGGCGCTGCGGTTGTTGTGGCTGCTGTCGTCGGGGTCGCCGGAATCGTCGAGTACGCCGTGGGGAGCTCGGGGTCGCGGCGGAGGGTCGGGGTAGCCGGAGGATGGTAGTGGAGAAGTAGTGGTGGCAGCGATGGGGATCGGGCTCGGGGCGAAGGGTCACTGGGGGAGCTAGAGGTCGCCGGAGGGGAGCTCGGCGTCGTCGTGGTGACGGTGGCTGTGATGGTTGTGAATGGTGATGGTGATCGGGGGTGGCCGAGGTTTTATATAGGGGGGCCACCGGCCGTTTCAGGGATGGGAGAGGTCGGCCCGCCGACCGGACACGGCGGCGGTTAGGGAGGGCGGAGAGGCGGCAGGTGAATGCGAAGAGGAAGTCGGAGAGTCAGGGGATGAAGGGTCGGGGATCGCCTGTTACTGTAGCAGTGAGAGGCGGGTCGGGTTAGCGGGTTGGGTTATGGGTCGGGTTCAGATCCGACCCACTAAGGTTTGGGTTGGGTTGGTTTATTTTAAGCTTTGGTTCGGTTCGGTTCGGGTGGGTTTAATCCGGTTTATTCTGGTTTATTTTAAAACTATGTTTTTAGCTATTTAAAAATAGTTTTTGGGTCCAATAAATTCCAGAAAAATTACACTATGTCTAATTATTTATTTTACACTAAAAAATATTATTTTAATATTTTAATATTTAATAAAATCATAAAATTATTTAATTTCAGAGAAATATTTATTTTAATTATTTAAAATAGCAGAAAATTTTCCAAAAAATTATATTTTATTTTTTGAAAAAATCCGGGTGTTTACACTCACAAAAAAAAGTGGACGAGTATGAAGCCTCAAAGAGTGTGGAGACTAATCTCATGGAGGGTACAATACACATAAATTTTAATAATTTCTTCCAAGATAATGATGGAAATGCAATTTTGGAAGACCAATTCAACGCCATGATAGGCGAAGTCAATGAATAGTTATTGTATGCTTATCTAAGTTTATTTACTTTCTATTTTGAATAAATTAGTCATTATATGATCAATAGTCTATGTAGTTTACTTTCTTTGAAGTAGTTTTATTTAGATTTAGATCAAGTTATAATAATTGAAAATCTGTCAAGTTTAACCATTTAAGAGCATATTAATATATTATTAATTTTTGTTTTTAAAAGGTATCGACAATGATGATGGCATATGCTTGATAGATAGTGCAACAACTCACACTATATTGAAAACTAGGAAGTTTTTCACAACATATGCCTCAAACATTGTCAAGGTGACCATCATTGCTGGACACGTGCAGATATAGAAGGTTATGGTAAGGCCGATGTTGTGTTTTCAAATGGAACACACTTAGTCATTTAAAATACATTATTCTCTAGTAGATCTAATAAAAATTTACTCAGTTTTAGAGATATTCGAATGAACGGGTTTCATGTTGAAACCATGAACGATGATAGCAAAGAGTATCTTTGTATCACCTCTAATGTTGGAAGCAATAAGCTCACATTAGAAAAGTACAAGTTAATCTCCTCGGGGCTGTATCAAACTACTCTGAAGGTAGTAGAATCTCACTCCATCACTAGCAAAAGGCTAAAGGATCCGAGGAATATAATCCTTTGGCATGACAGATTGGGTCATCCAAGATCGACTATGTTGAGAAATGTCATCAACAATACCAATGGAATAATTTATCATACCAAAGTCTTTCCTTTTCTACTGAACATTTGTGTGTAGCTTGTTCACAGGGTAAACTCATTACAATACCTTCACTTCTCAAAATTGCTTCTGAATCACCACAATTCCTTCAAAGAATACAAGGTGATATTTGCAGACCAATTGATCCTGATAGCAGACATTTCAGGTATTTTATGATTCTAATAGATGCTTCTAGTCGATGGTCAAATGTTTTCTTACTCTCATCTAAAAATTTTGCCTTCTCCAAGCTACTTTCTCAGTTGATTAAGATTAAGCCTCATTTTTTTGACCAACATGTTAGAACGATTCGACTTGATAATGCAATTGAGTTCACTTCCCGTACTTTTGATGATTATTGTGCTTCCGTAGGAATAGAAGTTGAACATTTTGTCCCTCATGTTCATACCCAAAAAGGTTTAGCAGAGTCCTTGATTAAGCGTTTTCAGCACATAGCAAGGTCTTTACTCATGCAATCAAAGTTACCCATTTCACCATGGGGATATGCCATATTATATGCTGCTAAATTGATCATTGTTAGGCCAACTACATATCATAAATTTTTACTATCACAACTTGTGATATGCCATCAACCTAACATCTCTTATTTGCATAAATTTTGTTGTGATATTTATGTTCCTATTTCCCCTCCTTAGCGCTCTAAAATGGGATATCAGCGTCATTTAGGAATTTATATTGGTTCTGATTTGCCCTCAGTCATTAGATATTTTGAACCTTTAACTGGTGATATTTTTACTGCTAGATTCGCACATTGCCGTTTTGATGAGACTAAATTTCCGTCGTTAGGGGGAGATAAGAAAGAAAAAAAAAATCTTACAGAACCATTTGCCACAAATAAATGACATAAATTATCGTGGGATAATCCTACTCTGTCTCATCTAGATCCTCGTACTAATCAATGTGAAACTGAGGTACGAAGGATATTGCATCTACAGGAGATTGTAAATCAAATGCCAGATGTATTTACTGATGTAGCTATAGTGATTAAATCACATGTGCCTACTGCAAATGCACCAGCTCGAATTCATATCCATGTAAAAAAAAAATAGCATAGTGGCTAATGAATCTACTACACGCCAGAAGTGTGGTAGACCTATAGGTTCGAAGGACTTAATCCCTAGAAAGAAAAAATATCCAAGTAACGCTCTTAAGTAGGTTACACATAACGCTCAAGAAGATGTTATGAATGACAGATCCATACTCTCTGAAAATCCAGAAGAGGTTATTGTCTTAGAAAAGACACAAGCCCAAGAGGAGGCTCAAGTACCTGAAAGCAAAGGGATCTCTATATTTTATACATATATAATAGAGGTATGGGATCGCAAAGATATAACAATAGATAAGATATTCTCATTCTCAATAGCTACTGAAATATCTAAGGGCATTGATGACACTGAACCACGTAGCATCGATGAATGTCGACAAAGAAAAAATTGGTCAAAATAGAAGGATGTTATTCAAGCAGAATTGGATTACCTTAATAAACGTGGAGTGTTCGGACCTATAGTACAAACCCCAAAAAATGTCAGACCGGTAGGTTACAAGTGGGTGTTTGTAAGAAAGCAAAATAAAAAGAATGAAATCGAACGGTTTAAGCCACGACTAGTGGCACAAGGGTTTTTTCAGAGACCTGGGATTGATTACGAAGAGACGTATTCTCCCGTAATGGATGCAATAACGTTCCGTTATTTGATAAGTCGGACAGTTGAGAAAATTTTGGACATGAGACTTATGGACGTTGTAATAGTCTATCTATATGGTGATTTAGATAGCAATATCTATATAAAAATCCCAGATGAATTTAACCTACCTAGCTCAAAAGCTAAGAACATGCATTCCATAAAGGTAAGACGTTCATTGTACGGTTTGAAATAATCCGGAAGGATGTGGTACAACCGTCTTAATGAATATATAAAAAGGGAGGGATATGAGAATAATCTTATATGTCCATGTGTCTTCATAAAGAAATATAAGGAGAGTTTCTCTATAGTTGCAGTATATGTCGATGACATAAACTTGATTGGGATAAGAAATGAAATCAATGAGACTGCAAACTATCTGAAAAAGGAGTTCGAGATGAAAGATCTCGGAGACACTAAATATTGTCTCTGATTACAAATTGAGCATTGCACTAATAGAATTTTAGTGCATCAATCCAAATACACAAAAAATATGTTGAAACAGTTCAATATGGATAAAGCTCATCCCCTTAGCACTCCAATGGTTTTTCGATTTTTAGATATCAATAAAGATCCAGGTTCGTGTTATACTTGTGGTTTATCTGACATCGCGAATCTAGTTGGCTTTGCAGATTCAGATTATTTATCCTATCCCCATAAAGGTCGTTCACAAACTGGATATGTGTTTCTTAATAGCAATGCAATAATTTCCTGACATTCAATAAAACAGACAATGGTTGCTACCTCCTCAAATCACTCAGAAATATTTGCTCTCCATGAAGCAAGTAGAGAATGCATTTGACTGAGATCGTTGATTCAACACATTCGTAGCTCCTGTCATATTTCTCCTACCACAGATACTCCAACCGTTATTCATGAAGATAATGCAGCATGTATTGCACAAATTCAAGGTGGATTCATTAAAGGAGACAGGACCAAACACATCTCACCGAAGTTTTTCTATACTCATGAGCTTCAGAAGAACTTTGATATTGACGTACAACAAGTTCGCTGAAGGGATAATCTTGCTGACTTGTTCACCAAATTGTTGCCAAAGTAGTTCATGGAATTGGAATGCGACGTCTTCATTAGCTGACTGTTCAGGATCAACATCATCAGGGGGAGTGATTATTTTCAAGGGGAGATACATTTTCAAGGGGAAATTACCTTAAACAATTGGATTGGACTAGGGATGCGAGATACCATCTGATAGAAAACTCTCTCATTTGATCATTTGATATGGATTAGGGTTATAAAACTCTTATTAAAATACTCCAAATCCGAAAAGATCTGGACCATTGATCACAACCGAATGATGTTAATAAAAATATACGAATTTGATCTTCAGCCTCGACACCGATATACCAATAGTATACGTACTAACCGCAGTATACCGAGAGTCAGAATTATTTTGAAACAAAAACATGTTTCACCGATGTACCGACGGTATACCTTCAACGGTATACTGATGCCACACCGTCCGCACTGATACTATTTTTTACTGGTCTGACACGCGTTCAAAATGAGCCTCCTTCGTTGCATTCGACTCCCTGAACTTCTCTGACATACGAATAACGTTCGTTGCACTCCGGAATATTTTTTTGGCATAGTTTGATAATTTTATCGTTTTTAATTGGAGCATGATTTCTTATAGATATATATTATTATTTTTTTAGATAATTGGGTAGATATTTTTTAGATAATTTGGCATAGTTTGATAAAAAATTATTCTTGCTGGGGCGGTGAAGACCACCGTTGCTCAAAGCAAAATTCGTCCTCTATCGACGATCTGCTGCCAGGAGCCAGCAAGTTCAGAAAAGAACTTCTGGAACGTTCGTAGTCACCTCTTTGTGTGACTCGAACGGACTCCTTTGGACTCCTCTTTCTCAACTTTTTGGTCTGTCTAAAAATAAGGCTAGATGGCTCTTTATATAGGGAAGGATGGAGCCCATCCTCCTCTTCTTCCCGATGTGGGACTAAAAAGTCAATATACAAAATTGATATCCCACAATCGCAGTCCAATGCATAGCCCTCTCAGCGTCAATTCAGCACCAACTCAACGTCCATCCAGCGCCCGCTCATGCAACACGCGCATGCAAGCCGAGCATAAAACTCGCGCATAAAAAGATCGCACGAGCTCAACAACAGCGCACAAGATCCTTGCGACGATGCTGACGTGCTGAGTGTAAAGTGTGCCAACAAAGCGTCACTTTGCGCCCTTGAGCCCGAGTCCGAGTCGCTAAGCCCCTTTGGAGCTTAGCTCCTATGGAAATAATTCCAAGAACATGACAAAAAGCATAAATGCTTTCATGAGGAGTTAATCATTTTTCTCCTAGGAAAAACTCCCACATTGCACCCATGTGCCCCCACCACACCCCATGTGCACACCTCAACTCATACAAAGTATTAGATTGAGATACTCACTTGGTAGTGTATCCAATATGGAACTATCTTTACTAGTCCAAAGGCAAAAATACCAACAATCTCCCATTTATCTCAATATATATGGGTTGAGCGTTCCTCACAATGACTGTCCATCATGCATTAGGATAGATATTGCTTCGACTTGAATCTTCCCGCATGGGTCGAACAACATTATGATACAAGAATGTACTAAGTCTTGAATTTTGCACCATAGATGCAATTTTTTCCACTCACGCAATGACATCAGTTGTGCTTCCGGTTGCACATTAAAGGCCATGTGCATGCATGGTTTTGGTGTATGTATTTTGGGCGTCTACAAGTTTTTCCTCAAGATACGGCCTATATCTCTTTACATATACTCTAGGTGAGTTCTTTTAAAGAGTCATTGGCATGAAGCCTCGAGCTTCCTTGCGGTGCTACTCCGCTATGACATGGCCCAAAGCTGAGGCTAAACCTCATCGTGGTGTCATGCCACTATAGAATGAGGTCCAAGCCTCTTTGTAGTGTAAAACTATCCAGCATTAAGCCTTGCACTTCCTTGCGGTGTTACGCTATTGTGACATGGATCACGTAGCCGAGGATTTACATCTTTTACCTTTATGGTATCACACCACTATAACATGAGGACGTCGGTCTCTTTGTACTGCTGTCTATACTCTTCATTCTACAATATTAGGCTACCTGCCTATGTGCGATGCTACGCTGTTGTGACATGGCTCGCGAAACCGAGGGATTATCCTTACTGAGGAACCTCTTGGTGATGTCACCCACTGTAGCATGAAGACCTTATGCTCCTTTGTAGTGCTGCGCTACCGTATTTTCTGTTAAGCACACTAGACATTCAAAATGCCTGAGAACTCATTAAGGCATCTAAGCCATCCTCCCACAGGACATGTTCTACATAAAAGAACAATTAGTAGACAACAGTGGTGGTGGGAGGTTATTGAGTCATACTCATTATTTATAGCCTCCCTCCAGAAGACAGCATCTCTGGTCTCCATCGCCTCATCATAGGTAAGTGAATATGCTTCCACATGATAGGTGACAAAATTTTCTTCGAAGTCCTTCACTTTCCTCACTCACTTAGACATCGGCTATGTGAGTTCTGGTTCGATCGTTGTCGTTGGGATGACAACTTCTTCTTATACTACATCTTCGTTGGAAGCTTCAGCCTCCTGTGCACCCACACTATTTTTTGGAATATTCGTGATAATAATGTTCTTGTGCCTGGCAAATTTATCTTCGAAGAGTTCTGCGTCGCTAGATTCAATCATATTATTTAATTTGATATCAAGAAATCTCTGAGCATTACTCTTCTCAGCATCATCCTGAAAGATTATCTTCGTAGTCCTCGATTCCAGCTTCTCAATCTTTAATTCCAGAAGCTTCACAAATGCCAGATACCCCCACACTCGAATGACGTTCAAGTTAGGTCTGACTCTGAACCAGAGTTCCTGAGGAGTGACATCAAAAGTTGTGTATAGCACTCTATTCAGAATGAATATATCCGTCAGCACAGCTTCTCGCCATAAGTAGTTTGGAAGACCCATAGTCAACATTATTGAGTTCATCATCTCTGTCAACGTCCTATTCTTTTTTCCAGCTACTACATTTGATTGAGAAGAATACGAAGCAGTTGTCTCATTGACAATTCTATTTTTTTTGTAAAATAATACAAATTCAATAGATCTATACTCTCCGCCTAGATCACTTCTGAGTCTCTTGAGTTGTTGTCCCATTTGAAGTTCAGCCTCAACCCTAAACTTCTTTAACTTCTCGAATGCTTCATCTTTTAACTAGAGCAGGTAGACGAACGCGTACTTCCAGTAGTCATCGATAAAATCAATAAAGTACTTCCTTTTGGCCTTTGTGGAGAACTGCATGAAGTCACAGATATCTGAGTGAACCAACTCTAGAAGATATGTACTTCGGTTTACCCGTTTGAACAGATTTTTTATGATCTTTGTCTGCGCACAGACCTTACACTTCTCCACCTCCTTACCCCCCTCATTTGGAGATAAATCCTAGACTAGACATCTGGCAGTACGAAGTACATGTCCTAGTCTGGGGTCCCATAACTCTTACAATGAGACTTCAGTTACAAGCAGAAGCTCGAACATCCATTTGAAACTAAATGCCTCATTTCAAAGTATGTCTCTTGCCAAGATATCACCATCTGGCAAACATGGATGTTCACCCTTAAGTCTGCAATAGACTTCCTGAGATCGGGTCCTTGGTAATCAATGGTACATTGTTACATGCACTCATTTGACTATAACTTCTCAAATTTCAGAACCATTGTCCCAATCCCCAGATCCTCTGATCCTTGCTTTCCATCAATACATTCACCACTAAAAGGTTCCTATTGGTTCTACTTCCAAGTTAAGTAATCAAATGAACCAAGTTGAGTTATACCTTGATATATTTGTTCGGATTGGTTCTACTTTCAAGTTCTAATTTCAGCCATACGTTAATCTATGCATATAAGCCATAATGTGCCAATTCATGCGCATAAACCACCATGCGCTAATATATGCGTATAAGCCGCCATGCGTCAATCTATGCGCATAAGTCACCATGCGCCAATCCATGTGCATAATCATTCATGCGCGTCCTGTATGGGTAGAGACCATCATGTGTATTGAGACACTATGCTCCTAGCTCTGCTATGCGCCAAGATGCCAAGACTTCCAATGCGCTGCCATGCTCTAAGTCTTGCAAAGCGCCAAGTCCTGTCGTGCGCAAAGGTCAGCCCCTTGTGAGCATACTCCATAATCCTTGGTCATCTTGTAATCTTTCTTCCAACTGGAATGTGTGTCCTTCGGTCGCTATCTCCTCCATCCTTGTAAATGGTAGGTACCGATAACTCACTGTCAACATTTGACAAAGGACTCCTTCCCTCATCCAAATGTTCAAAGTAAATTCCGTCAATCTTCTCAAGTTTATGAAAACTTGTGTCTAGAAGACATGAGCGGATGTTTTTCATCTTTCTTCGGATCTTGCTTTGAGATTGTTAATCCCGAGGCTTAACCAAAGATGGAAGAACGCGTGATCGAGATAAGAGGTTCAGACAAAAGTTTCCATTCTGACTATTCTCAATTTCTACGAAGAACTATATAAGAATTATGAATACAACTTACTCTCAAGATTACAAAAGAATCAGAATAAACCAAACTTCTCGTTCTTTCTAGCAATCACAGTTGCAGACGGATAGAACAGAGTTATAATAAAATGAAAACTACCTTCGTCCTTTCTTGCAAAATGCAGTTGCAATCAGACAAAACGGACCAAGAAAAAAAAAGAATAAAAGACAGAATAAAAAATTATTATTGTTGGGGCGGTGAAGACCACCGTTGCTTAAAGCAAGATTCGTCCTCTATTGATGATCTGCTCCCAAGAACCAGCAAGTTCACAAGAGAACTTCTGGAACGCTCGTAGTCACCTCTTTGTGTGACTCAAACGGACTCCTTTGTGTAACAACCCATTTCGTTCAAGCGAACAGCCCATTCAAACGGCGCAAGTGCAACAACCCAACCAGCTTTGCTCAGCGATAAGACTCGTTTGAGGCAAAGGATTGCCAGACTTGGCCCTTCTGGAGTTCTGACTTAGACTTTCAAAGGCTCGCTCGGAGTATCGCTCGACTGAGGCGAACCATCGCCTAGGTAGGTGGCTACGATGAACTTGTCTTTGCTTAGCCAGCACACTTAAAATATGGATGATACATGCTAGTCGCTAGGTGATTCACCCCATGCATGCTAATTAAGAATACAACACACCTAGCTAAGGGAATAATCCCAATATGTATTGATTGTGTCACGCCCCAGTCCCCAAATACGTAGGACTAGGACAAGTAAGCTTGTCAGCCGCGTGTATATGGCAACTCCAATATATGAAAACCATAATACATGCGTACGCTGTATAATGAACAATAATTCACAAGTGGTAAAAATATCACAAGTCACAGGGTATAATCTAAATCTCATCCTCAAAATCCAATAGAAATAAATAACCAATATTTATGAAACTAGATCTCAATATAAAGTATCTAGAGATGATCGTCGGATGAAAACAAATCCACTGCCAAACTAGAATTAAAATAAACAAGATAAATACAATATAGGTACAACATCTAACCATCACGAGGCTCGAAGAGAAGATCTCCACGAAATATACGTAGCAAGTCCGAATCTGTGCTCCTACGAAAACTCATGAACATCTACACCTGGAAAGGGACCAGGTCCTCAGAGGGACATAACAAGATACATAGAAACATGCCATAAAGTAAATACTGAATAAATAAAGGGGGTGTGCTAACCATCTAAGTGAATACAATTTAAGGACAACTTTGGTATGTATGGGTAGGCGTAGGCATAACTTCCAACGTTCTCTAGAGTGTGGTATATGCAAAATCACCAAGTAACGTCCAACACTCTAGGGAACATGGTATCTGTAACGTCCATCATTCCGAAGAATGAGGTATCTGTAATATATATACGTCCGTATCGCTCCGAAGAACGCGGTATCTGCATAAAGGAGGTGGGTGTCCCATACGCCTACTAGTCGTCCTCCCCGCCCAATGCAGATATACAAGTCGTGAACACGACGTGGACATCTCGTACTGTAATGCGAGTCTCTATAGAAATAAACAACTAATGCTAAATACCGTTACACGTGTTGCTCAAACCGATGGCCAGTCGAGTATGAGGCACGCGTCCCTACATGAACTCACTCTTTGACGTGTAATGATACGTGTCAAGGCCTGGGAAGTCATACCAATAACTCCACAACTTTAGGTGGGTCTACTAGACTCTAGGTCAGACACAAGTCCTAACGTCAACGCATTCGTTGACTGCACCCGAGTCTCTTCCGGACGCACACAGTTATATAATATAAACATGCAACTATTAATTCAGAATTTAAACAGTACAACAAGACAAGATATACTTGCCTGGCAAGAGAGCTGCAAAATGTAACGTCCAGATGTCAAACACCAAGAGTCAGAAACTATGGCCTCAGAATGAACGTCTACGAATGTTGAAATAAACATCACCAACATTTCCAGAATAAGCGACATAGCTAGAAAACACTACCCTTTCGTCCAATTTGGACACAGGGACAAAACGATAATTTTGAGTCAAAGCGAGGTCCACAAGTGGCCCACTTTGCACCGAAAAGTGTGCCAAGGGTAAAGGTCTCTAAAAGAAATAAATCATAGGTCAAACAAACTCTAAATGTCAGTACGAACTCAATGGTATATTCAAATGTGGATTCCGGTGAGCCGAACACAATTTCGCCCAAAAAGTCAACCGTAGGGCCCGCCAATATGTGACTTTGTCAACTGTCTCAGAATTGTGTAAAACTTGGGTCACAGGACTAGCGCAATACCACGAGTCCAGTGGCGCAAGTTTCATCGCATTCTGACGAGCGTGCACAAAATGCGCATGGCTTTTACAGAAGTCGCGACACGGAGAATTTGGTGCGGATACGGGCTGATTACGACGCGCACACGCGTCCAAATTAGTTTTCGCAAAATCTCACACATTTGGGTACACTGCACGCACCTTTTGGTATACTTGGTACACGACAGGACGGTCCCGTTTGGCGGGGCGCGCTCCGTATCACAAATTTTGGAATTTGGTAAAAGTATATTTTTGGATTTTTCTACCTAATTTATTTTAACATACAACAACAAATAAAATATTGTAAATAACAAAAATTAAACTAGGTTAGGTGGTCTTCGTATACCAAAAAGAAAACCCGAATTCGGATCTCTGTGGTGGGAGATACGAGTCCGTGAACATAGGTAGTTTATCGCAGTTTTCTGCGTTCCCAAAAGTTGTCATTTTCTGTCAACTTGGGCACTGTTTTCGCCTAGGTTTACGCGCTGAACGAGGTAAAATAATATACAGGATTTAGAGAGGGATAGGTGGTGAACGTACCAGCGAAGACGGGGTCGAGTTTGGTTGAGCGAGGGCACGAAAAATGAGTCGTGAATAGGGGTACTCTGCTGAAATTTTCTGCGCGGCGACGTTCGCGAATCGTGCGGCGGCTACGGCGGTCTCCGGCGGCTGCGCAACTGCTGGAGGCGGCGTCGAGAGGCGGCGCGGTGGCTGGAGTGGAGTGAAGATGGAGTAGGGTTAGGGTTTGGGGAGTTGAGTAGTATATATAAAGAGATGGGGAGTCGGCGGGGGAGAGAAAACCGCGGGGGGGGGGGGGGGGATTAAGTGGTTTTCAAAAACCACTGCTGCTGCTGCTGTTTCTTTTTTTCTTCTTTTTATTGGGTTTAGGTTTAAGGGTTGCGGGTTTTGGATTTAGATCCATTAAGGATCCAACCCATTTTCTTTTCTATTCTTTTTCTTTCTTTATTCTATTTCTTTTCTTTTCTTTTCTAATTCTTCTATTTCTTTATTCCTTTTCTAAATTCTAATTAAACTATATATATATATATATATATATATATATATATATATATATATATACATACATAAAAATTCCAGAAATTATAATAGTGCATACAATTAATCTGTCAGTTGTCCACAGGGTCTCCTACATAAAATAAATTAGAAAAAATTTATAATTGCTCCATAAATCCCCTAAATGCATAACCACCTCAAATAAAAATTAAAAAAATTCTATTTCCTCTATTTAGCGCATAATTACTATAAATAAAATAATTAATTAATTAAAATAACTAATACGGTTTATTAAAAAATTAGGGGTTTTACATATTGTGTTAGAACATGAAAATAAAACTTTGCTTATAAATGGACCCTCGCATGCTACATTTGTCTTGTGCAAGTAGACCCCGCTATGCCTCGAGTAGATCATTGTATACTCTTCGTAATGCACTGTTCACTTGCTTACACTACACGTCCCTAGATTATGTCGTTCGGTATGTCCCTTTACGGTTTTTCTCCTCGCTTTACCCTTAGACCCGTGCCAACGTAAATGCTTATGTTTACATAAATGCAATGCTTGACTGCTTATATGCTAACTCGTACTCATTGCCTTGTTTCAATGTTTGCCACATAATTATGTCATCATTCATATCGTGCATGCATCTAGTTAGCCAGAAGACTATCAAAGAGTTATTTTGTTGCAATATGAACCTGCAAGTATCCAGAACCGTTAGGTCACCATGACAGTCCCCGAACCAGAGGAATGCATCAAGTCAAGTTTAACTCTAAATGAGAATCATGTTAAGTAAAGCATAAGAATCACAGCTCGTGGAGCAATGTTCGTTCAAAAAAAAGAATCAAGAATTATCATTTCATGTTGTGAATTTGGAATAACCCAAGACTAGCATGGTCACGGACAACTCATGCACGAGGTATCTGCTTTCTCGAACGATCACCGGGGCACTGGGATCATACCGGCCTAGGAGGAAGATCGGTGTATTGTATGCCAATTTTGGTTATGGTATGCGACGTCGTCTTTGGGGCAGGACAATACTCGAGATTCGGGCCTTGGTAGAGCATACTACCTTGGACTAGCCATCTACCCACAATGATAGTTGTTTGATTCGGCCGGATAGCGTTCGATGGCTCTTCTGTATCACATGTTCACCTTGAAGTGCTTGTCTCGTATAAAGTATTGCATTCTATTCCGTCACAAGACTATAAATCGGTCCTTTATGGCTAATACAATGACCTCATGTTCATATAGATAAGTCATCATCGCTTAGCGGCAATCCGCATGCGAGTTATTGCATCGCATCTAATAATCTGAAATACCTGAACGATATGAGTATAAGTCATCTACATAAATTGAGCAACCTGAGCAATCCATTACAACACTTCTGGATAATCTGTATAACTCGTGCACCCGAGACAGAACCTCGCTCATGACACTTTGTTTGCTTATGAAATTGCCCCTGGTTTTCATTGTATATGCTCGTGCTTGATTTACTTAGTTTGCCTTTGACAGGGAAGGACGAATGATAAGTTGGTAAGTCTCATCGTGTTTCTTTATATCTCACGGGGCACTGCCACAAGAGTTAGGCTTTATATCATTGCCATAAAACTGATCCTAAGGCAAGAATAGAAAGATAACTTAATAGATGGTGCAAGGAACCTATATAACGTGTTTGGATTTGTCGAGCGGGCGAGAAGCCTCCCCACCAGTGCATTCATGTACTGATAACCTACCAGTTTGCTTGCAGGGTACGGAGAGTTCGGTGCGGATGTTTCCTTCGTTTATGTATCATTCCACAAAAGTAGCCACTTGGCACGCTTTTACTATTTCAGAGAGAGAGAGGCTTGAGCGACTTGTAACATCGGCCTAGTGCCGCTTGTAACATTTGTTCAATATCAATAAAGAGCTTGTTTTACTTTTATACTTGTGTTATTCAATGCTTTCACTATTGACGACTTTGTGAACTTGTTACCAATCGCCTGTACCTTTCTTATTCCGCTGCACTCGGACTATCTGTATGACTCTGTGGCTTAGTTATCTTGCCGCATGTTCGGATCATGGCCTTCCACGGACGCGACTGATGCTCGTGCGGCATCACGTCCACATGGAAAAAGATCGACCGTCGGGAGCGCTGGCACGGTGATTCGCATCTAGCGGGGACAGTCGATTACCTGTGGGAGATCAGGGTGTGACACTTTGGACTCCTCTTTCTCAATTTTTTGGTCTGTCTCAAAAAGAGGCTAGATGGCTCTTTATATAGGGAAGGATGAAAGCACATCCTCCTCTTCTTCCCAATATGGGACTAAAAAGCCAATATACAAAATTGATATCCTACAATCGCAGCCCAATGCATAGCCCGCTCAGCGCCCGTTCAGCATCCGCTCAGCGTCCGTCCAGCGTCCTTCAGCGTCCGCTCATGCAACACGCGCATACAACACGAGCATAAAACTCGCGCATAAAATGAGCGCGCAAGCGCCTTGTGATGATGCTGACGTGCTGAGTACAAAGTGTGCCAACAAAGTGCCACTTTGTTCCCTTGAGCCCGAGTACGAGTCGCTAAGCCCCTTAGCTCCTATGAAAATAATTCTAAGAGCATGACAAAAAGCATAAATGCTTTAATGAGAAGTTAATTATTTTTTTTCTCCTAAAAAAATACCCCTACATACCCATGTGCCCCACCACACCCTATGTGCACACCTCAACTCATACAAAGTATTATATTAAGATATCCACTTGGTGGTGTAGCCAATGTGGGACTATCTTTACTAGTCCAAAGGCAAAACACCAACAGATTGTGATGATCATAAGTATCAAACTAAAAAATTGGAAGATTATGATGATCGTTAGTATTAAATCAGAGAATTGGGAGGTGGATTAAACTGAGGCATTTGGATCTAAAGCAGTTAGTTGCGATAATCGAATGGCAACACACACACAGTACAGAGGAACTACGGGTGGACATTAATCCTTAAATGTCAAAATGGTTCGTGCTGCTGTAGGTGGACGTAAATTTATTTTCTTGGAACTTTTTTTACCGTTCTGCTACATCACGGATTCTCTGTTGATGGTGAAAGATGATACCAAAGGTTCTTAATATTCGAATTTATGCCTAAAAGAGTTTACCTGGTAAACTAAATATTTTTGTAAAATTTGTTTTATTATGTTGGACACAATTATATATTGGTCAGACACGATACGGTATAGACACGATAAAATATGGACATTACGATACTGATATAACATTTATTTTGTTAAAAAATATTAATTTTTTTTTTTAGAAAAATCTAAAATACTGATTCCGCCTTTGATTTCATGCATTACAATGAAATCAATTACATGTTGACGTAGCTTCCGTTAGGAATATATTATTGATTCACCAGAGAGTCCTGCTTTATGGCTCCCTGGAGGCCATGGCCTCCGCCCACATGTCGTGAGGGTCCGAATTTTCGGACTTGTAGAGCCCAAAGGCGGAGCTGTTGGTTGGCTGGAGGTGAGTTCCAGCCCATCCCAACTTTTTTGAAAGAGGTTAATACAAGTGTAAGTGTAATATATACACTATGCGAGCCCACCCCAATTTTTTTGAAAGATGTTAGTATGTATGCAAGTGCAAGTGCAACTGCAAGTGCAAGTGTAATATATACACTATGATATATACGCTATGTAACTGTGTGTTAGTAACATATTCCTGGTAGTGGGAACACTAGTTAGTGCTCGTCTAAATGTATCATTGGCTGAGAGGCTTCCATTCTACTTGTCTCAATCAAACCGAGTTTGTGCTCACTCATATTCGAGAACTCGAGTCCTCTACAACCGGCATAAAATTGGTCGTCGAATTCAACAATTTATAACAATTGAAGATAGAATCACCTCGAAACAAGCTTGACACGTAGGCTGGGACACAGCTCCCGGAGACCATAAAATGTTTCCGTTCACCAGATATCAATCGTCCGACACGTGGTAACACAAGCATACAAACACAAGCAAGCAAGCCATGGACTTATTTGACATGCGTGGTGGTATGCTTGATCGAGCGAGACACACGAAAAGTGGATCTACCCCTTTGCTGAAACAAGGAATAAAACACTTGGTACTGCATGCCTTGCTTGTCGATGATGCATGCGTTGCCAAGCGACGATCGATCAAAATGTGTGAATGTGCGTCACTCACACTGTGCGTCTCCTCCTCCTTTATGACAACGTACAGCAGCAGATACATGCACCATGCAATATCTTTCAAAAGAAAGATGTACAGATGAGGAGAGTGTGTTATATTTTTATATTATGATCGGTACCATAAAATCTTTCCCTTGACTTCTTCATGAGAAAGCTAGGCTGAGGAGTGGGCAGATCAATGGACACCTAATGCCACGCATCATTGCTGCTATTATTTCTAGTCAGTAGTCACCATCTTAAATTTCAACAGGTACTGTACTGATGGGAACTTTGACCAGGAATAGAGAATCAAAGATTTTATTTGTGATACTGATCAATTGATCCATGTGCGTGTAGAAAGGAGGAACATATCAAATCTTGTAGAATGTGTGTTTTCGATGTTGGAATTTCAATAATGATATTTGTACATCTAAATTATTCCACCAAATAAATTTTTTTTTTATGTGAAAGATGATATGACAATTAATGTAACAGCTAACATGACAAATTATAAATTAAAATTAATATTAAAATTAAAATTAATATTAATATTAACATTAAAATTAATATTAAAATTAAAATTAATATTAATATTGAAATTTTTTGGATGATTAATTTTTTGGGTTAAAATTTTTCATGTCAGCTATCACATAGTGATATTTAGCATGTCACGTCAGCCGCCACGTAAGAAGGGATAATTTGAAAGAATATTTTGGAGGTACGTATAGCATTACTTTTGGAATTTTGATCTTTCACTCTGGAACTATAGTTTCACATGGAATAAAATTTTAAGTGTATATTTCAACGTAATACACTTCATTGTATTTTACATGATTTGTGTACATGACATGTGGTAGTCATGTGGATGAGCTGATGGAGTATTTTTCTAGAGGACAAGGATTATTAAGATATCATGGAAACAATCTCATTTTTTATCACTCATTCTTTGAGATTTCTCTTAGGAGCTAAGCTATCAGATTCCAACGAAGGGCGCAAAGTGGCCCTTGTACCCATCTGATGCTTTGTTGCTGCGCGGTTGCACGCGTTTACATGGGTCATGCGACAGCGCAGCAGCGCGGTCTTACGCGTGGGGGCTTTCGTTGAGTGCCCTGCACGGACGTTACACGTGAAAGCTGTATGCAGTCTGCACGAAAATTGCCTGATTGGAAGATAATTTTGTGGATATTCAGTTTAAACCGCTTCTTATCATTTGGGATTTGGTATAAATTGATCTTTATCTTTAAGGATTAGGAGGACGATGATTGATTAGAGTTTGATGTTTGCCTCCCACATATATATTCTCTTCTCTGCTCATTAGAGAGATAGAGAGATATACTGCTATGTGAGAATTTTCGCAACAGGCACCAAAGATCCACTAAGTGTTATTCATTGAGTTCGTTCCGTTCGAGTTCTTCACAAAGTTGACATGGAGCTCTCTAGGGTCGATCAATTGAACTTGCTGGTTCCTAGGAGCAGGTCGTCGATAATGGACGAATCTTGCTTTGAGCAACAATAATCATCATCACCCAACAAGGAGATTTTCTTTTTCGTCTTCTAGTTTCTTCAGTCCATGTTCTATCTTAGTGTAGCAACTAAGAATGCAAAGAAAATAACAGTTTCCTGTTTCTCGTATTATTGAAGTTGTAAGTTTTTGTTTCTTGAGTCGGTTTTTAAAAGCACTATTGTTTCTGTTCTAGTTGAGTTCAGATCCAAGATCATCTTTTGATCGCGTAATACTAGAGTTGCAGGATGCAACAGTCATTTGTGACCTTCATTTTTTTTTTATGTTTTTGAGTCCATCTTTGTAAAATCGACAATAACATTCGATGCGTACGTGCGAAGTATAAATTGTGCTATCAAAGCGTACTTTGCGCCCACGTCCTGGTCCGAGTAGTTTCAGGATCTAGTTCCCAAGAAAAAATTCTAAAAAATTGGTGACAAAACATAAATATTTCTTTGAAGTATTGAACATTGACATCTAGAAAAATATTTTACTATATCAATCACATGGATTACTATTCTCTATGTATACACGTCAATAAAAAATATATTAAAATATACATTTGAAATTGAGACATGGATGTCATGAATTTGAATATTTTTTTAGAGAACTATTTCAATAAATCTCAACGATTCAAATAGGACTAAGGGTCCGTTTGGTTCACTGTAATCGTAATAGTAATAGAATCAAATAAAAAAAAAAATTTCGATTTTATTGGAATTACAATCACATTACATTGAACTAAATCCCTAATTAGAATCGTTTCTTACTTGCCGACTGGGAACAGATTCCTGATAGTGACAGTGACTCTAAAAGTATTTATGTGTCAGATCTCTAGCAATATATCACTTGCGCATGCAGCTAGCTAGCTCACCACCATGAGCTGCAGTTGAATTATCAGTACTAACAGATGGATCATTATATCCATCTTTGACTTTTGATAAAGCTAACAAACAAATAAAAACTACTCAGAGCTAGCAGATACATGCATCATTGAAAGCATGCATATATACTTGTCAAGAATAGAAGCATATTTATGTACGGAAGCACAGCACTGCAAGCATGATGGATAAGAACTCTTGTAAAAAGAAACGTGATCCTTATTAAAGTTCAAAAACTTCCTCATCCAAATTTGCTGAGTCAGTCAATTGTGTCGTGGTTCATCCAAAGTGTTTTGGATCCTAATTCCTTCTATATCCACAGCGTTATCAACGTACTGTGACATGTAACGTTGTTTGCTAGCAGCAGAGCCACGTACGTAGCCGAGCTGTAACGTTTCTGTTCTGTGTGAACCATATATATTTTTTTGTTCCAACTTTAACTTGGTCACTATCAAAATCACATTATACTATTTTACTTTCCTCATTTTGTTTTCTTCTAATACTATCTTTTTAAGACTATGCTATGACTACAACCAAATGTCTACTGTTAGTGATTTGCCTTTAGACTAGTAAAGATAGTCCCACATTGACTACACCACCAAGTGGGTATCTCAATATAATACTTTGTATAAGTTGAGGCGTGCACATGGAATGTGGTGGGGCACATGGATGCCATATGAAGGTATTTTTCTAGGAGAAAAAAGTATTAACTTCTCATGAAAGCATTTATGTTTTTTGTTATGCTCTTGGATATTATTCCATAGGAACGACTCGGGAGCAAAGTGGCTCTTTGTTAGCGCACTTTGCATTTTGCATGAGCGGACGCTCGTTTTATGCGCGAGTTTTATGCTCGGGTTGCATGAGCGGACGCTGAGCGGGCTATGAATTGGGCTACGATTGTGGGATATCAATTTTGTATATTGGCTTTTTAGTCCCACATCGGAAAGAAGAGGAGGATGGGCTTCCATCATTCCCTATATAAAGATCCCTCTAGCCTCCATTTGAAACACACCAAAAGTTGAGAAAGATGAGTCCAAAGGAGCCCGTTCGAGTCACAAAAAGAGGTGACTACGAGCGTTCCAGAAGTTCTCTTATGAACTTGCTGGCTCCTGAGAGCAAATCGTCGATAAAGGACGAATCTTGTTTGAGCAACGTTGGTCTTCACTGCCCCAGCAAGAATAATTTTTTATTATATCTTCTTCTTCTTCTTTTTTCTTGGTTCATTCTATCTGATTGCAACTGCGTTTTGCAAGGAAGAACGAAGGTAGTTTTCGTTTTATTGTAACTATGTTCTGTCCGTCTGCAACTGCGATTGCAAGAAAGAACGAGAAGTTTGGTTAATTCTGATTCTTTTGTAATCTTGAGAGCAAATTGTAATCAGAATCATTTTATAGTTCTTCATGAAAATCGAGAATAGTCAGAGTAAAAACTTTTGTGTGAACCTCTGATCTTGACCACGCGTTCTTTCATCTTTGGTTAAGCCATGGAGGATACTCTGGCGGAGTCATACAGCAAGACGAACCATGTTAAGTTCGTCTGGGAGTCTCTAGACAAGCATTACAAGGTGGATGGGAATCATAACAAGATTCATCTGACTGAAAATGTCTGGAACATGCGATTTGAGGACTATAAGAATATGCTGTCTCAAGTCAAGGAGTTTCTTAAGTTATGTCAAAAACTTGAGGATGATGGCATGTCCTTAATCGACATCTCTGTCGTGGAGGATATTGTGGCCAAGTTTCCACCAGGATGGAACAATTTTATCTCAAAAATGCACCAGAAGAAGATGCAAGTTAGCCTGGATCAACTACTGCACAACATCCATGTTGAAGATGAGTTGAGGGCTCAAAACAAAGTTAACACGTTGTCCAAGCAGTTGGCAAAAGCCAACTTGGTGCATGCGGGCGACTCCAAGAGAAAGCAGAAGGCTTCTCACTACAAGAAGAAGGACTTCAACCATCTCAAGGTGAAGTCGGCTTCGTTCAAGTCGAAGCCAAAGCCCAAGTCAGATGTGACTTGCTTTAACTATGGCAAGAAGGGCCACTATCGGAGAGAGTGCAGATCCAAGCCCAAATAGACAGAACAAAGGTGAGCCTAACAAGGTTTCTATGATTGCGCAGGTTGTGACGGCTGGTATTGACATTGACTAGTGGGTAGACACTGGCGCATCCTGCCATATTTGCTCAAAGAAGGAGTTGTTTACCATTTACAAGTCTACATCTGAGAAGGTTATGGTGGCAAACCAGGCACAAGTTGAAGTACTTAGGACAGGAATGGTGGTACTAAATCTGACTTCGGGGAAGTCACTGACGCTTCAGGATGTGAACCACGTACCGATAATAGCCAGAAATCTGGTCTCGGAAAGTCTGCTCTGCAATACAGGCTTGAGGATGGACATCAATGCTGGACAGATGGTGATGTCGTACAAAGGAACATACTTCAAAAAATATTTTTTAGCGAAGGGATATTCAAACTTCAGCTTGTAACTCCTGCAAACAATATTAATGCAGTCTCTTCTTCTGGTTACTTTCTTAAGTTATGGCATAATAGACTAGGACATGTTCACTGTAAAAGGATAAACAAGATGTCTAGTCTAGGGCTTATATCCAAATGTGGGGGTAAGGAGGTGGAGAAGTGTGAGGTCTGTGCGCAGACAAAGATCACAAAAAAATCGTTCAAACGGGTTAACCAAAGCACAGATCTTTTGGAGTTAGTGCACTCAGATATCTCGGACTTCAAGCAGTTCTCCATAAAGGCCAGGATGAAGTATTTATTATATTCATCGACGACTACTCGATGTATGCGTTCATCTATCTGCTCAAGTCAAAAGATGAAGCGTTCGAGAAGTTCAAGGAGTTCAGGGTTGAGGCTGAACGTCAAACAGGGCAACAACTCAAAATACTCAGAAGTGATCGAGGCGAAGAGTATAGGTCTTTTGAATTCGTATTGTTATGCAAAGAACATAAAATTTTCAATGAGACAATTGCTTCGTATTCTCCTCAATCAAATGGAGTAGCTGAAAGAAAGAATATGACGTTTCTAGAGATGATAAACTCAATGTTGTTAACTACAGGTCTTCCAAACTGCTTCTGGGAAGAAGCTGCGCTTACGGCTAGGTTCATTCTGAACAGAGTGCCGTACACAACTTTCAATGTCACTACTCATGAACTCTGGTTCAAAGTCAGACCCAACATGAATATCATTCGAGTGTGGGGGTGTCTGGTGTATGTGAAGCTTTCGTCCTTGAAGATTCAGAAGCTGGGTACGAGGAATTCCAAGACCATCTTCTTGTGATATGCTGAAAAGAGTTATGCTCGAAGGTTTCTTGATATTGAGTCAAATCATATCATCGAATCTCGCGACGCAGAATTCTTTGGAGATAAGTTTGCAAGGCACAAGAACATTGTTATCACAGACATTCCGGAGAATAGTATGAGTCCACAGAAGGGCAACATTTTCAATAAAGATGTAGTCCAAGAAGAAGTTGTCATTCCATAGACAACATTCGAACCAGAACTCGCTGAGCCGGTGTCTAAGCGAGTAAGGAGACACAAGAACTTCGAAGATGATTTTGTCACCTATTATGTGGAAGCAGATTCACTTACCTATGATGAGGCGATGAAGGCCAGAGATTTTGTCTTCTGGAAGGAGGCTATCAATGATGAGTATGATTCAATAACCTCCAACAACACTTATTTGTTGGTTGATCTACCTGAAGGAGCAAAACCGATCGGATGCAAGTGGATCTTCAAGATGAAGATGAAGGCCGATGGAACTATTGACAAGTTCAAGGTAAACCTGGTAGCTAAGGAATTTTTTAAAAGTCGGGGATCGACTACTTTGACACATATGCTCTAGTAGCGCGGATGACGACCATCAGGATGTTGATTGCTCTAAGTATAATTCATAAGCTAGTCATTCATCATATGGATGTTAAGACAGCATTCCTGAATGGAGAATTGACCGAAGAGATTTACATGCAACAACTAAAATGATTTATCATTAAAGGGCTTGAAGACAAAGTCTGCAAGTTGGTAAAATAATTATATGGTCTGAAGCAAGCTCCCAAGATGTGGCACGAGAAGTTTGATAAAGTCATAAGATCAAACGGCTACAGGGTCAGTGAAACTGATAAGTACGTTTATACTAAGTTTGCTGACGGGAGAGGAGTCATTGTTTGTCTTTACGTAGATGACATGCTAATCCTGGGTACGGATCTAGCATATGTCATTGAGACAAAGAAGTTTCTCTCATCTAAGTTCAGTATGAAGGACTTAGGGGAAGCTGATGTTATCCTGGGGATAAAGATCATCTGGACAGAAACTGGAGTGGCGCTGTCACTGTTTCATTATATTAAGAAGATGCTCACATGCTATGGATATCAGGATCTTCCAGGGATCGATACTCCGTACATGTGTGACAAAAAGCTGAAGTCAAATCCAAGATGAAGTGTCCGACAGCTGAAGTACTCAAGCGTCATCGGGAGTCTGATGTATGCAACAACTGCCACAAGGCCTGACATAGCTTTCGCCGTGGGGATGATAAGTCGGTTCACGAGCAATCCAGGAGTGGAGTACTGGAAAACTGTGAAGAGAGTGATAAGATATCTTAAGAGGACTCAGAAGTATGCACTACACTACAACGGTTATCCGAAAGTGGCGGAAGGATTCAGTGATGCAAGCTGGTGTTCAAAAGTAGAGAGTGAAGGTCCACAGGAGGATACGTCTTCTCCACGGGTGGAGCAGCTATATAGTGGAAGTCAAAAAAATAGACAATGGCCTCTTATTCCTCGATGGAATTTGAGTTCTATGCACTAACGGCTGCAGCAGATGAAGCAGAGTGGCTTCAGGAGCTCATGTATGATCTTCCAGTGGTGGGTGCACAAATTTTAGTGATACCAATTTACTGCGACAACCAAGCGACTGCAGCGGTGACATCAAATAATCTCTTCAATAGTAAGAAGAGGACTGTGCGATTGAGACACAGGACAGAGAATGATCTTATCAAGACCGGAGTCATTGCCGTGATTGATGTTCGGAGCCAGAAAATTTGGTCGATCCGTTCACCAAAGATCTTAAGCACCAGCTAGTCGAGGATACAACAATCAAGATGGGCTTGAAGACATAGGACATTAGGATGAGAGAGATTACTCAATCATAAAATTTTTTGAGAGATTCCTGGGACGACCCTTAAGAATCTTATTATAAAATTTCAATTCAACTATTTTCCCTTATTTTCGTCTGTTCTCACTTGTTGTTATTGAATTTGATTCTTAGTGATCGTTTGTTAAATTTAATTCTTGGTGTTTGTGGTTGAGTTTGAGTTCATATCGAGATAAATTTTACAGACTAAATTACGGTATCATCTGATGACATATGTTGATGAGGACAGTGAGAAAGGTAAAATGTCTACTTTGGTTATGGAGCCTAGAGTTTATCGCAGCCATATTAGTTGGCGTGACAAAAATATAGGGACCTGACTTCGGATGTACATATCTTAGTTATGAAATTTAGAATTTTTTGCAGCTATACTAGTCGACACGGCGAGGATTCTAGACGACATGATTATAGAGGTGCATACCTAAGTTATGGAATCTATCTTTTATCGCAGCTATGCTTACTGGCATAGCGAGGATTCTTAGTGTCATGATTTCGAACAGACATGTATGATTATCAGATTGTATCTTAAATTAGTTCTTAAAGTATCATCTCAATACTTATCCACTTCTGTTATTATAGGACTTTGTTCCATCATTCTTTAGCTTAGCAGTAGAGATACCTTCAGTTCTTTAGTCTAGTTCCTTATAGAGCTTTATTCCATTAGGGTTTCTTATGATAATTGGTGACTTGTAATTAGGTCTGTGTCTTGAGTATCAGTATTGACTGTTGGGAGTATGGCCTATGAGTCTGTAAGTGATTCTTGGTTGGATATGTGAGCAATAGGCATCAATCTAGAGATAACCCATAGTATAGTACCTTGTAGCAATAGTTCTATGATAGGTGTCATTATAGTTAGTACTATAGGTAGAAGGGGGAGTAGAGAGTATCAGTGGTGGTTCCATGAGTTAGTATCAGTATCAGCATGCATGCTCTGGATAGTCATGAATTTAGGTAGTTGGGTGAGCCATGTAACAATTAAGTATCACAAGATTTGTGTTGGATATCAATGGAGCATGACACTCTATTGGGTGATTGACGCTTGAGTGTGCCATAGTAGAGTGGTACCAATAGATATAGAGAGAGTGTGTAGGAATAAGAATGTATTATACTAAAGTAGTAAGACTTGTGTTACAGGTAAAAGTAGAGCATTGATGTGAGTAGATAGGAGTGCACCAGTATATAACTAGTGATGAAAATATCACCTGATATTGAGGCTAGTGATGTGTTGGAAGCAACAGGTGGGAGAAGTGTCTAGAAATTATGTGCAGGATGCATAGTGGGTGATGAGTGTCAGTATGGAAGTTCATGAAAGTGGAGGCCTGAGTATTAGAAATTTTAATAGTATGTCATGGGTTGAGAAATATCAAGATTGGTCATAGAAGATATATAGTGTACCACTTATTAGTGTATCAGTCTGTAAAAGGTTTAAGGAGAGATACATATACATCAATAGAGATATGGAGCCATGTACCTGCCTTTGGGAGTGAAGTAAAACATGTGTATTATAGAAGTTAATAACTAGTGCATTGGATGCAAGTGATCATGAGCTCTAGTAAGTGTGATGAGGTGATCTAATAATGAAGCTAGTATCCAGAATAGTAGTAGTGTTGTGGTGAACTGTTGTAAGTATTAAGAAGCTAGTGTCCTAGAACATTAAGTGCATATATTGTATAGTTAGGAAGCTAGTGTTACTATATCATGAGTGCTAGTATTTCTATATCAGGGATTAGTTGAGTAATGTGCTAGTAACGGTAAGTACCTTATGTGATAATATTAGATTGGTGTATCAGTTAATATGGATAGAAAATCATTGGAAGTAATAGTACAAGTGATCCAAGCAGTAGAGGAGAGAGAGACAATATATATATATATATATATATATATATATATATATATATATATATATATATATATATATATATAAAAGTAAGTTTAGTAGGTATAGTACCTTGCTAATTTTGAGTATAGAGGTCGTATGTATACGGGAATAGTACGACGGGTATAAGGATACCAGTGAGATGTCATGGTGTTGTAATGGCTAGAAGGTAATTGTGTATTTATTGTGATACTAATGCATAGATAAGAACCTTAGGATGATTAACAAATGTTAGAGGATGAGTTGCACCAAGTATCAGATAGAAAGAGATACCCTAGTAACAAGAGCCGGAGTACCTCAAGTATTATGAAGGTTTAGGCACAAGAATTTTAGTACCTAGTATAAGGATGAGACATGAGTAACTTGGTATGAGGATGTCATCTAAAATATATATGAGATCTGGTGCCTTATGTAGACAATAACAAGATTTAAGTAAGGCATCCTATTGGGGGTATTCAAGTTAGACAATGTTGTGCTAATAAAACACATGATTAAAAAAATATACAAGTGTTCCTTGCAAGAAAATGGTTAAGAAATTTTGGTAATTATAAGAACTGAAGCAGAACAAGGAGGTAGTATCTTAGCGGTATTTTGTATAGTATCCTAGGTAGCAAGTGCCAGTGAGTGAAGTATGTCCATGACCTAGAATTATATTATATCACTAATATTTGGTAACCCTAAGTATTAAGAATATTATGACTAGGTTGATGATTAGTGAATGCTTAGGGTGCGATGGAATAGGCCACAGGTGGCATAGCAGATTATTCCGCACCAGTAGAGGGAGATACCAACAGGGCAGAGACAAAAATTCATGATAGTTAGAGTATGTTTTCTCTTTCAGTAGAATGGTAGGATTGTATGTTATATGATAGGACTATTTTAGACTATGATTGATGGATTTTGACCATAGTAAAATTTGTATGAATAGGTTATGACTGGCCCAAGAGAGAGGGGTGAGAGTTTTAATTTGGATGATGAAATTCTGCTAAGGGGGGTAGACTTGTCACTACCACATTTTCTAGGAAAGAATATTTTAGTCATTTGGTAATTAATTAAATATTATGCATGTGTATTTATTTATTTGTTATATTAATTATTTATTATAGATTATTTTGGACTTGTATAATTGACCTAACTAATTAAATTAGATACATGAATCCAATACTTTAATTTGGTTTAGATTGAGCCCAATAATTAGGCCCATGGATTAGGAGAATGGATTAATTAGTGAAGCCATTAGACTAGAACCTTCCCTCCTTAATTAATTTCTTAATGAGAGGCCCCAAGGGATAAATTGGGTATTTTACAATGCTTGGGGAAGGGGTATATGGCCGGCCACCTTTAGGAGGAGAGAGAGTGTCTCTCTTCTAATTTTTTATTTGTATTAGATCTAGATTTTTCCCCTTTCCAAATTTCTTCTTTACTTCACCATTCCCTCACAAATTTCTTCCTAAATTCCTTCCCTATTCTTCATTGAGGCTACTACAACAAGTATCTATAAGAAGGAAGCAAGGATCAACAAGGAGGAGGCCAAGATCTATAAGGAGGAGGCTACATTCTACATTTGGAGATTTTTATTGGGAATCCATCTCCCAATAGGTATATTTTAGTTTTTTCTCTCTTAGTAGACACTAAATCTGAGATTTAACCATAAGGAATCACCCCACATGCATAGGCTACCCATCGAAATTGGTTTTAGGTTCATAGGAGACCTATGGTGAAAGTTATGTGTGTTTTTGTGTCAATTTTGGGAGAATTTCGAGATTGGAACATGTGGTATTTGTCAATTGGTAAAATAGATCAATATAAAATATAATTGATTGTTTGTGACTAGTGTCGTGTCCATAATTAGGTACGTGTAGGCTGTATCTCATCAATTTGGCGATACGGGTTAATTTTGGGGGTTTTCCTCCGATACGGGGATTTGTGCATATCACTTCTTGACACGGATACGTAGTTGATTATATTATTATTCGTATAGTGCATAATTAGTATTCTATACTTGCTCGTGTCCTTCGAGATGCGTTTGGTTGTGTGGTGGAGCCGAATCGCAAGCGTATCATAGAATGCGTGTGATACGGGTGCGGTTCACTCCACGTGTTTGTTTCTTTGACTTTAATTATATGTATACTTGTGCGACGACTTAGTTGTACTACTGCGAGCCTGCGATGGTATATAGGACATATGACACTAGGATGAGAGAGGTTACTCAATCACAATATTTTTTGAGAGATTCCTGGGACGACCCTTAAGAATCTTATTATAAAACTCTAATTCAAATCTTTTCCCTTGTTTCCGTCCGTTCTCACTTGTTGTTACTGAATTTAATTCTTGATGATCGGTTATTGAATTTAATTTTTGGTGTTCGTTGTTGAGTTTAATTTTATATCGAGATAAATTTTATGGACTAAATTATGGTATCATTTGATGACATAAGTTGATGAGGACAGTGAGAAAGGTAAAACGTCTGCTTTGGTTATGGAGCCTAGAGTTTATCGCAGCCATATTAGCTGGCATAGAAGAAACATAGGGACCTGACTTCGGATGTACATATCTTAGTTATAAAATTTAGAATTTCTTGCAGCTATACTAGTCGGCACAGCGAAGATTCTAGACGACATGATTATAGAGGTGCATACCTAAGTTATGGAATCTATCGTTTATCGCAGCTATGCTTACTGGCGTGGTGAGGATTCTGAGTGTCATAATTTTAGACAGACATGTATGATTATCAGATTATATCTTAAATTGGTTCTTAAAGTATCATCTCAATACTGATCCACTTCTGTTATTATAGGAATTTGTTCCATCATTCCTTAGCTTAGCAGTAGAGATACCTTAATTTCTTTAGTCCAGTTCCTTATAGAGCTTTATTCCATTAGGGTTTCTTATGATAATTGGTGACTTGCAATTAGTTCTGTGTCTTGAGTATCAGTATTGACTATTGGGAGTATGGCTTATGAGTCTGTAAGTGATTCTTGGTTGGATATGTGAGCAATATGCATCAATCTAGAGATAACCCATAGTATAGTACCTTGTAGCAATAGTTCTATGATATGTGTCATTATAGTTAGTACTATAGATAGAAGGGGGAGTAGAGAGTATCAGTGGTGGTTCTATGAGTTAGTATCAGTATCAGCATGCATGCTCTAGATAGTCATGAATTCAGGTAGTTGGGTGAGCTATGTAATAATTAAGTATCACGGGATTTGTGTTGGATATCAATGGTGCATGACACTCTATTGGGTGATTGACGCTTGAGTGTGCCATAGTAGAGTAGTACCAATAGATATAGAGAGAGTGTGTGGAATAAGAATGTATTGTACTAAAGTAGTAAGACTTGTGTTACAGGTAAAAGTAGAGCATTGATGTGAGTAGATAGGAGTGCAACAGTATATAACTAGTGATGGAAATATCACCTGATATTGAGGCTAGTGATGTGTTGGAAGCAATAGGTGGGAGAAGTGTCTAGAAATTGTGTGCATGATGCATAGTGGGTGATGAGTGTCAGTATGGAAGTTCATGAAAGTGGAAGCCTGAGTATTAAATTTTTTAATA
Source organism: Iris macrosiphon (assembly GCA_036927795.1). NCBI lineage: Eukaryota > Viridiplantae > Streptophyta > Magnoliopsida > Asparagales > Iridaceae > Iris > Iris macrosiphon. The sequence continues at coordinate 152,626,628 of JAYESA010000018.1, read as the reverse complement.
ATATGTCATGGGTTAAAAAATATCAAGATTGGTCATGGAAGATATATAGTGTACCACTGATTATTGTATCAGTCTGTAAAAGATTTAAAAGGAGATACATATACATCAATAGAGATATGGAGCCATGTACCTGCCTTTGAAAGTGAAGTGAAACATGTGTATTATAGAAGTTAATAACTAGTGCATTGGATGCAAGTGATCATGAGCTCTAGTAAGTGTGATAAGGTGATCTAATAATGAAGCTAGTATCCAGAATAGTAGTAGTGTTGTGGTGAACTGTTGTAAGTATTAAGAAGCTAGTGTCCTAGAACATTAAGTACATATGTTGTGTAGCTAGGAAGCTAGTGTTACTATATCAAGAGTTCTAGTATTTCTATATCAGGGATTAGTTGAGTAATGTGCTAGTAACGGTAAGTACCTTATGTGATAATATTATATTGGTGTATCAGTTAATATGGATAAAAAATTATTGGAAGTAATAGTACAAGTGATCCAAGCAGTAGAGGAGAGAGACAATATATATATATATATATATATATATATATATATATATATATATATATTCTACTATATAATGCCAAAACTAGGCTTCACCGTGAAAGTTTTTCGTTCCAAAAATACCCTTCATTACATTTCAATATGTATTAACGGTGATAAGGATATCTAAGTAATTAAAAATAGTAATTAAATATGTATTAAATGTATGTATGCATGCATGAGGCAACTTGGGGAATGATAGTTAATAAAACAAAGATATGCATGAATGCAAAGTAGGTAGTTAGGAGAATAAAACAAAAGTTAATAAAGCATGCATGCAAAGTAGGCACATGAACCCAAGAGATAAGAGAAACATTTCCTATTACCGTCATTTAATTTCTTCCAACTTTCATGCTCCTGCCTATTATATTTCCACCTATAATAAAATTAAAAAATTATCGTTTGCTCTTTTAATAAACTATTATTATTTTTTCAAGTAATATGAAATCTGTGCAACGCACGTGCGTATATACTTCAGTATAATGACGATTCTACGAGGGAGGGATGGACATGTCTATGTCCTCTCTCATCGAAGTAAAGCAGAAGGAGAAAGAAGGCGTTCGTACCTTCATCGAATGTTTTCGTCAGGCCACTTTGCAAATGCCTCCCGGAGTTCCAGACTCGGCATTGGTGGACATCTGCAGGAAGAATCTTCTTTCCGTTATCTCGGTGTTCACAGGACCATATCAGTTCCATGATTGGCCCTCATTCATCATCTCAGCGGTAGCCGCCGAAGACAACAGTCGGAAGGCACGTGATAATGGCATCATGATCTCTGCCTCCGACAGAGGCAAGAGGTCATCTCCCAACAACGACCATCCCCGTAGTTTTAAAGGGAAGGAAGCCCTAACGATCAGCACGTCCAGGCAAAAGACTGCGGCTACCACGCAGACGAGACCAGGGACTACCAGGCCCGTTGAAGTATACTCTTTTGACGACGACGATATCCCGAGCATATTCGAGTGTCTCGTCAAAAGCGGCAAGATCACCCTTCCGGAGCAAAGGTGCCCCCAAGAAGCCGGCAGTACTAACAACCCTAAGTACTGCATCTTCCACAGATACGTACACCACCCGACAAAGGCGTGTTACATACTGAAAAGGAAGATCCAGGAGCTGATCGACGCTAAGGCCATCTCTCTGCATAATAGCGAGAAGACGGTTACGGCCAACATGATCTCTCTGTAATTTGGCAATCTGCCTCCCCAAGAAGTCCCGGACGGTGTGACACCTATTTCCCGGACAACGATGAACATCGTCAATCTCCCTCCAGCTAGGGGCCAAAATCATGACCTGGTACCCCTAACCACCCGGCGGGGCAAGATTATGTGGGTTCATCCCGACTTGGTGTCAGAGCTCGAGAAGGAGATTAATGCTACTAGGGCTAAGTCTAGAAAGAGCTCCAAATACAAACCATGTCATATGGTTGCGACTTCTTCGACATCAGACGAAGACGAGGTACTGGCTGTAACCCGTTCAGGAAAAGCTTACCTTAAGGACTACGGAGCTAGTCAAGAAGATGCACCGGCAGATGTTTCAGCCGCCAAACCTTCAGGACCAGAGCCCGTCGTACCAGAGACCGGCCCTTCAAGACCAACTTCGGCGGACAAGGGAAACCAGAAAGAAGTACGCTTCGACAAACCTTTGAAAAATATTCAAAACAAAGATTTAGAGAAGCCATACAACTTCGACATCCTGGCCCAACTGGCTAATACACCAGCCAGGCTGTCCATCTTCGAGCTACTCAGGCTCTCCCAAGACACTCGTCTAGCCCTGAGTACAAAGGAGCTTCCAGCTATGGCCGCAATTCAGCACCCGCCGACAGTCTAAAACTGTGACCACGTTCCAGGTGGATTTCTTGTAATTCAGCAAGAAACTCCCCCTCCCAAGCTACTGCCGGAACCTGGAGACATCACCCGGGAGTTATGGAGAATTAACCATCCCATCAGATACAGGTATGGTAATTCCACCCGGGGAAAGCTTTCACGCCGAGCTTCATCAGCAAGCAGCGTCTCAGTCATCGCCCTCAGGCCAGCTTGTATGCGACACACCATGGCAGGGAGCAAGCCCAGTCTCGCCCCAAACACCAGACGCACTGCAGGCCATAGGGTGTTGCGGTGAATACGATCCGCGGACGTGATCCCGGGTACCACCAGTCGACGCAGCCATACTGAGAGGAAGTCAGCCAATTGAGCTTCCCTGGACAGAGGCCTGCGGCAATGCCTCAGATAACTGTAGGCCTTAGTACCTACAGGATATCTTCCTACCCCTTCGTCAAGGATCTGATCTGGAGCCCTAGCATCCTCCATAAGATCTTTGACTTCCTGAGCAGTGAGCACGCTTAGAGGATTCACAGGCTGATCCTTGCCTTCCAAGATTTTCTCCGGCTGAGCGGCCCTGGCCCGCTAAAAAAAGAGGTAGGACGTCCATTTACTGGTATGAGCCAAATCTGAGGGCTCAGCATAAAAGGTAGTGCAAGCGAGGTAGTGGCACATCAACTCCTGATACACTTCCACTACCCGAGGGTCTGAATCCCCCAGCTCCCGGTTCGTGGAAACATACTCTTCATACGGAGTATCCCCCATCGACAGTCTCGAGACCTCTGCCATCTCATGGAGGGCCAATCCCAACTCCCCCAGTGGAGTGGCGAAAGTCCCGGTGAGCAGAATATATCGCTCCATTAGCGCCAGAAACAGATTAGGGTTAGGAGGTAACCTAACACTGGTGGCACTCACGGCCGCAAGTAGACCGATGTTCTCCAACTCGATCTGAAAATGCGCCAGGGCCCAATCAACTAAGCGAGCCTATCGAAGATTTGTCGGGGTCATCCACCCGTTGCACCGAGGGTTCTCCTTGGGGTATACTCCCCCGCGTCCCATGAAATCATTGCAGAAGGTCGACAATTGCACCGGCTGGAGCACCAAGCTGTCTTCACTCGGGACGCTACCCGGGTACAGTCCCCTGAACGACGTTACGGGACCGGAAGGGCGGCTGACAAATAGGCCAGATCCTTTCTGGTAGAAGATCTTTCCCGGCCTACCGTGAAGATCGGGAGTCAGCGTCCACGACATCCTCCTGGGATGTGTAGCATGGAAGAATGCCGAGATGGGATAGTCTCTTGGCATCTTGGGCAGATTCAAGACCAAGTTCCCGGCAGGGAAGACCCAGAGTTCTTTCTTGGGCTTCGTCTGGGACTGCTTATCAATCATGTCCCCAAAGAGAAAAGTCGGCTTTATGTACTAGTCCCCGTCTATGTATGTCAGGGGATCTCCATTAATCATGTTCAGCAGCATTCGCTCGCCCTGAGCAGATATCAAAATTGCCCTTCCTTCGGGATACTGGGGCCCGGAGATAGAAAATGTCACATAGGGCAGATCCTCCAGATAGTTGGAGTGCAGCATCCCGGCAGCAGAGCCCATCACCTCGGCTAGCGGAGACTCCTGTAAATTAACTGCAAGGGTGCAAGAAAAACATGTCAGTTTTTATACTGAACATTACAAACTTGCAGCATGTACAAGGAGTCAACAGTCTGTGCTCTACGCCAAGACTGTACAAACTTGATCATTTATGCTAGAATTATTCATCCGGAAGCGTAAAATTCAAGTCGGCAGTATACAGTCTGTTCTTTACGCCAGACTGCCAAAATTTGAGTTGTTACGCCAGAATCTTCATCCACAAGCGTAAAACTCAAAATTTTATAGTATACACCAAGTTTTCGACAGTCAGAGCTTTTACGCTCAACTGCGAAAATCTGGAGTTTTTACGCTGACACATTAGGAATGTGGGCGTAAAAGATGAAACGTCTCCGTGCATCATCTTCCTCAAGAAGGCTATCAGCACGGAAGATGACCTAGCGTGGTCACGTTCAACGTGTGCGACAGATTTTTCGTCGGTCTCTTTTTGTCCCAAAAACTCTACCTTGCAGGCCGAGTGAACTGCTCGTCGCCGGGACGCTTCGCTCAGAATGAAGTTCGCCTTGCCCGACCGGAAGCACTCTTGCTTGAGCAGAAGAACGAGAGGAAGAATCGACCTTCTTTCCCTTAGAGGAAGAGGATTGCTTCGAGGCCATTACTGGAAACTTTGAAGACTCGGAGAAGAAACGAAGAAAAAACTCGAACAGACGAAGGCTTTCTTTCGCAGAAGACGGATGAAAGGTTTTTCTCTCAGAAACTTGGGAGTATATATAAAGTTCGGATGGACTCCTCGAAACCCGAACCAAATCAGACAATTAATATTCGGTTATGATTGGGGACTACGTCAGCCTATTATTCTCGAAAGGCGGACAGTCAGCGAATTCGAAAAGTTTTTGCGCGAAGCAGATTCGTGGTTCCTACGCTAAGGAGATTTCTACGCTCGACAGCTACAGATCTACGATTTTACGCTCACAGGCTACAAGTCTATGGTTTTACGCCCGGATGCCTTTATGCTCGGTAAGCTTTTATGCTCGAGAGGCTACAAACCTACGACTTCACGCTCAACAGCTACAAATCTATGATTTCACGCTTGATGGCGTTTAGTTTACGCTCGGAGGCAACAGATCTACAACTGCACGCTCGGAAGATTTCCTTTTCACAGCTACAGATCTGCAGTTCTACGCTAAGAAGCTTTCTACGCTCAACAGCTACAAATCTACGGCTTTACGTTCGACGGCTACAAGTCGGGTTTTATGCCCAGATGCCTTTGTGCTCAGTAGCTTTTATGCTCGAGAGGCTACAAACCTACGACTTCACGCTCAGGAACTACAAGTCTACGATTTCACGCTCGGTGGCATCTAGTTTACGCTCACGAGGCTACGAACTTATGATCTTACGCTATGACTCTCCGCACATCTGAAGGATATGCAGGCCAGAGTACGCGTACATCCGAACGGTTCTCAAAACAGGTCAATTACGAGAGTTCACACAGAAGATACTCCTTCTTGGCCGGAAGATGTCCCAAGTACCCGAAGCCTACAGAGTTCAAACATTGAAAATTACTCTTCTTCATGGGTCGATTGGAGGTTCATCCAGACTCCAGTCTGAAAATTTCATCTACAGTTCAAGATGGCGACTCAGTTCGACAGCCATTTCTTGCCCTGTTCCAAGGGATTTTTTGAGGAGTCATTCTTGAATATGATGTCTGAGACAAAAAATTCTGTTTATCAGAAGCAACAGTTCAGAGTTCTACGCGGTTCCTCGTTCCTAAACAGCAGAACAGTTCAAAGACTCGACTTAAATGCTAAAGCAGCTTTCTGCGCATCCCTAGTTATGCGTAAAAGACAGGGCGGGACCTAATAATCTCTCTATGGGAGTCGGCGTAAAGAATCAGACGTGTCGAAGCTACACATATTCAGACTTCACAGCAACATATGGCAAAGGATCATATGCACAGAAGAAAGACGATTTTATTAAAGATTAAAATCACGATTACATATGAGGGAAATCCAGTCTACAAGGGTTTTCTTCATCTTCGTGATTACATATGAGGGAAATCCCATCTACAAAGGATTTCCTCATCGTCACCGGAAGGCCACCCCCAGAATCTGTTGGTGCTTCCATGGCAGTTCATTGACTACCACAGTCATGAACAAGAAGATCAATGGCGGGAGGATACAGGACTGGGCATGCACAAATGATGCAGATTCCATGCTCCGTACGCCATGACAGATTGAGTTGAGATATTTTACTCAACTCAATCCCGGACAGAGCTAGTCTATCTGCTCTCGTCCCCGGAGGTAACGGGAGAAGGCGCCACTTGCGAGCTGTGTGGTCAAATACGACCCTTCCTCTCTCTCCGGAAGAACCGCCATACAAAGTTGCTGATTATCCCGAGCAAGGGAGGCTATAATATCCTTCCATGATTCATCATTGCAGATGACACTTGCTCAAAGACGCCATCTTTTTTGGCTCCTTACATGCTGGAAGAACATGATCTCCTTCTTCCTCAGATCGACCCGACGAACTCCGGCGATCATCTCTGCGTAGTGAAGCGAACGTGGGAAGAACAGGATAACTCTTCAGCCTTTTTATAGGCGAAAGAGATCACACCGATCCCCAATAACTCCGCCATAAAGTCAGCCTTGAAAGAACGTGTCAGACTTGACCGTTTCAGGCTCCATTCAGAGAATATTTCGAGTTACGAGGAACGACTCATGCTTCTTTCAAAGCATTTCAAATTACGAGGAATTTAAAAGCTTTGAAGGGGGTCTTGTAGAAGCATAAAAAATACGCTGGATAGCTCTACGCAGCACGGTGATACAGGGCAGCGTAAACAGGGGACCTCAAGAGCCATCAAGCGTGCAACAGAGCTTTTTTGTTATAAGCTCAAAGGACCATCCGCGTAAGTGCAGTACGTTCAGACCGCCTCAGCGTAAAGAGGGTGCTTCATTGCCTCTATGGCGTAAAACTCCTCCACTTTCAATGTAGCATTAAAGCGTACGAGGAACGCTTCATATTTCCCGAAATGAACCTGTCAAATCACGCAGTGAACCTGACGTCTGACTCCTGACGAAAAGTACTGCACGGCTACCCAGACGACGGCTGGAATAATGACAGACCACTCGGGACATGCCTCTGCATTTAATGAACAGGATGATGGCGGATCTCTGCATTTAATACAGAGGATTTGATTAAATATCACCGAACCGTCGTTTACCGACATCTCCCTTACGTAAACTGCTATTACGCATATTAGGGGATACGCTGCCTTGTTTTACACAGGCAGACATGAGCCGTTTACGCTCCGCGGAAGACAAACAGACTGCCACATCAAAAGCTGCTCTTCGTACAGGGCTCGAGGCACGTCACTGCACCCAATGCTCAGAATGGTGGCAGGCCTTCAGAACACGCCTCTACAATTAATGTACAGGATGATGGCGGATCTCTGCATTTAATACGAGAGATTTGATTATGTCTCCAAGAACCGTAATTTTGGCTAAGACGTCCACATCATCTCGGCTTCTACGCCTCGGCCTCTATGACCACTCTGGCACGTTACGCTCGGCTTCTACGCCTCTTCAGCTTCTATGCTCACTCGGCTTCTACGCCTCTTCGGCCTTCTGTGCCTACTCGGCTTCTATGCCATCAGGCTTCTACGCCTACCTGGCTTCTATGCCTACTTGGCTTCTATGCCATGGTGACAGACATTGGCTTCTACGCCAACCTCTTCTACACGAGGGATACCTACCTACGTGGCTTCTACGCCGTGATCTTCGCAGCAGTTATACGCGTTTTGTCCCTTAGTTGGACCCGCGTCACACGCTCATCCAAAAGATCATCTATACGTAGGCATTGGTTATTTTAACCGTTGTGTAAAAGGGTGATGTACTTTCCACTACTCGGTTTCTACACCGACTGAGTGGTCACTGTCACTAAAAACTCTATAAATAGAGACCTCTATCAACAGAGGAACAGGTCGGCAAAATCCAGGAGAAAAGGCCGAAGAATCGGAGATTGAAGAGAAGTCGAAGAGTCTTTGAGAGAGGAGAACCCAAAGCTCAGGCAAGGAGTAGCGATCAACGACTTCGGCATCGTGCATCCACTCTCCTTAGCAACCTCCGAAGCTGCTCCCCGTCTTCTATGGCACTTCTTCACCATCGTGTGGTCCAAGGGCTAAAGTGATCGACTGCAGATCAGACACCTATAGCAATATTTACCCAGATTTAAAAATTGTACTCCCACATCCTAGTATAGGATTATTTGTACAAGCTTGTTTGTAAACCAAAGAAACGGATTTCGTATAAACCCTCATCTTATATACATTCTTTCGTTTATCACCATAAACACCAGGTGCGGGTCATGACACCATTCTTGTATCATATTGTTGTTCGACCCATGCGGGAAGATTCAAGTCGAAGCGACATCTATCATAAAGAATGATGGACAGTCACTGTGGGGAATACTCAACCCATATATATTGAGATATGTGGGGGATTGTTAGTATTTTTGCCTTTGCACTAATAAAGATAGTTCCACATTGGCTACACCACCAAATGTGTATCTCAATATAATACTTTGAATGAGTTGAGGTGTGCACATAGGGTGTGGTGGTGCACATGGGTGTCATATGGGGGTATTTTTTTAGGAGAAAAAAAGGATTAACTCCTCATGAAAGTATTTATGCTTTTTATCATACTCTTGGATATTATTTCATAGGATCTAAGACCCAAAGGGGCTTAGCGACTCGGACTCGGGCTTAAGGGCACAAAGTGATACTTTGTTGGCACACTTTGTACTTAGCGCTTGTGCGCTGTTGTTGCGCTCGTACCCTCATTTTATGCGCGAGTTTTATGCTCGGGTTGCATGCACGTGTTGCATGAGCGGACGCTGAGCGGGTGCTGAACGGGACTGGATGGGAGCTGAGCGGGTGCTGAACGGGCGCTGACCAGGCTATGCATTTGGCTGCGATTATGGAATATCAATTTTGTATATTAGCTTTTTAGTCCTACATCGGAAAGAAGAGGAGGATGGACTTCCATCCTTCCCTATATAAAGAGACCTCTAGCCTCCTTTTGAAACACAGCAAAATTGAGAAAGAGGAGTCCAAAGGAGTCCGTTCGAGCCGCAAAAAGAGGCGACTACGAGCGTTCCAGAAGTTCTCTTATGAACTTGCTGGCTCTTGGGAGCAGATCGTCGATAGAGGACGAATTTGCTTTGAGCATCGGTGGTCTTCACCGCCCCAGCAAGAATAATTTTTTACTCTGTCTTCTTCTTCTTTTTCTTCCTGGTTCATTCTATCTGATTGCAACTGCATTTTGCAGGGAAGAACGAATGTAGTTTTTGTTTTATTGTACTGTTATGTCCGTCTGCAACTGCGATTACAATGAAGAACGAGAAGTTTGGTTTGTTCTGATTCTTTTGTAATCTTGAGAGCAAGTTGTAATCATAATCTTTTTATAGTTCTTCGTAAAAATTGAGAATAGTCAGAGTGGGAACTTTTGTGTGAACCTCTGATCTCGACCACGCGTTCTTCCATCTTTGATTAACTCTCGGGACTAACACCTACAACTCTCTTACAACCGTCACGTGGCGGCTACGTGGCATCCACGTGGCGGCCGCTCATTGGAGGAGGGGGGAGAGGTGGGACTCGGTGGCTGTCCGGATGGCCGCCATGTGGCAGAAATGCCACGTGACAGCCGTTCATTGGAAGAAGAGGTGGGACCGAATGTGGCTCACATAGCAGGAGGAAGAGAGGGTTGTAAGAAAATTGTAAGCATTTGGTAGTAAAGTTAGCATTATTGATCTTTTTATTGTGAATTTCTGCCGACATGCCAGGTTCCATGGGTGAATATGATACAGTCGCAGAGTTTACTTATTTTTTTTTCAACAAAATATTTTCTGATTCCTTTTTCTTATTGTGAATTTCATACCTAAATGATGGTGATGGGTGCAGGGGATTCTCTCTCTACGGGAAAAATAATTCAAAATGCGATGAATGTCATTCATGAGCCGGAGAACTCCGAATAGTCGAAGGTTGCAAAATAGTGCACATCATAGCAGTATTAGCGACAACGATATATCATTCGTGTACATAAGGTGATGTTTGGTTCACCTTTTTGGAGGATTTGAAATGAGTTTTTGGACTTATGGAAAGGTAATCCTAAATATTTCATATCTTTTGAATATGATGGTAATGTTTATTTCAGCATTCGGAGGATTACTTGAAGATCCCTCGGATATCGGAGCAACTATTGGTATTCAAACCCTAAGCAAGTATACCTTGCCAATCTTGCGGTACTTGCTTTATAATATTCCCTTGATTTATTTATATGATATATCTATTCAACCAAGGACCGTATGACATTGTTTAGTGTCCGAATAATATTCGGGTGTCAATACCGTACGCGGAGTTGTGTAATGTCACTTAGAGAATTGATATCGCGACCCTATACATATTCGTGCTTGCATTATCGAGTACGTCATACCATAGGACACTTGACACTGTTCATGAGACAGAATCGTCCTGGGATATTCATGGTAATTCTGTATAGGTTACAGGTTTCGTGACATAGATATTACATACGCTTAGCTATCATTATGACTTGCTGCATCAGTTAGAGGTCATGATCTTGCGTGTTATGGACATGAGACGTCGTGGACATGAGACGTATGATTACATTGGGTGGGAAGAGACACACAGGCTACAGGATAATTTTATATATGTATTTATTATTGTGAGGCCGTAGACTCTACATTAGAGCTAGGCACATTACGTGATATTGCTACTACCGGCTCCCCGACACAGAGCTTGTAGCGGTCTCAGCCTGAGTCTAGTGATGCTCTCATTTGCATATCACTTAGCTAGTTACATAGTTTATCCTATTGGAGGAGGGGGAAGAGGTGAGACTCGGTGGCTATCCGGATGGGAGAGGTGGGACTCGGTGGCTGTCCGGATGGCCGCCACGTGACAGGAACGTCACGTGACAGCCGTTCATTTGAGGAAGAGGTGGGACCGGATGTGGCCCACATAGCAGGGAAAAGAGAGGGTTGTAAGAAAGTTGTATGCATTTGGTAGTAAACTTAGCATTATTGATCTTTCTATTGTGAATTTCTGCCGACTGGCCAGGTTCCATAGGTGAATATGATAAAGTTGCAAAGTTTACTTTTTTTTCAACAAAATATTTTCTGATTCCTTTTTCTTATTGTGAATTTCATACCTAAATGATGGTGATGGGTGCAGGGGATTCTCTTTCTACGTGAAAAATAATTCAAAATGCGACGAACGTCATTCATGAGCCGGAGAACTCCGAATAGTCGAAGGTTGCGAAATAATGCACATTAGAGCAGTATTAGCGACAATGATATATAATCAGTATGTACATAAGGTGATGTTTGGTTCACCTTTTTGGAGGATTTGAAATGAGTTTTTGGTTCATTATCCATGTTTGGTAATGCTGTGATTGAAAACTTGAGGAAGAAAGTATCTTTGTCTTCTCAAAAATGTTGATTGGGTATATTAATTATAATTTTTTTGGACGATAATATCCTGAATAATACCGGCTGAATTCAATACACCAAATAAGGGTTTTACTAACACATTAGGTTTTTTTAAATTCCAACGATTTTTTACCGTCACAACTTTCTCAAAATTTCTAGAGGAACTCATGAGTTCTTAATTTTTTGAACTCATACAATTTACAACCGTTGAATTACATCTATTTTATCTTTTGACTTTTTTAAAGGGTCTAAAAGCGAAATTATAAAGGGCTAAACTAAAAAAATTGTCCATTTCTTATATTCTTATTACAAGTTCAATTCTTGAATTCTTATTTGAGTTTCTGTAGTTGAACTCCAACTTTCTAACAACAATAAGCATTGAAATAAGAAAAAAAAACCGTTAGCAAAATACCAAAGTTATAAGTGTAAGAGTCCACAATTAACAAACGGTTATGAACGTTAGGATTCCAACGGTTATAAGCCTTAGTATTTCGTTAGGTACATTCCCAACCCTAATTTACCAACCGTAAAAAAACGTTAGGAAAAATTGTAGTACTGCTTATAAGCATTAGGAAACTAATGTTTTTGTGTGGTGGAATTTAAGTAATAATAGCATCATGAAATATGAAAGGGTTCTTAGTAGTTAATTAAACAATTTAAGATGGAATCCATTCCTGCATGAACCAAAAGTGAAAATAAAAAATTTAAATTTTTCTTGATATATATTTTCAGTCTAGCCAAACATAGATATGAGAATATTGAATTTTTTTTCCATGAAAAAAAATAGAAAGTGGATTGAAAGAAATACCAAACATTTATCCAAACGTCAACTGAGAGTGCAACGTTAGTAAAGGACGTTGGTAGCTGCAAATGTCAGACGTCGGTAAAATTTTTAATACATAATTTTTTGTATATCGATATTTTATTTAAAAATTGATTGAAAAGAAAAAAGTCCGACAAAATAATTTGCTAAAAAACATTCTACCAGACATCGGTCTGACAGAATTCTTTCATATATATCATTTTTCTAAAAATTTAATAATTGTTTTTGGTGTAATGATAATGTGTTTGACTTTGCTTTAGAAGGATGTGTTTTCCATTATCGTTAGGTTCAAATTTGAATTTTGTACTGAAAAAATTGAAAAAAAAAAAAATCTAACAAAAATGTTACTTTACTTATTGCCAATTTGCACCTATAACAGTTGATGAACTATATGACGACTATTAAACCTCTTTTATTATTTTATGAGTTTTTGGTGGGAATAAATAACATAATCTATTTTTAAAAAAAAGTTGTCTACTACTAACCAGCAACTACAACATTAACGACAATTAACGAACAAGTAGTCTACTTCTGCAGAAAACAAAAGATAAAAAAAAAAAAAAAAAAATTCAAACAGAAGAAACATAAGAATAATTGTGTTATAGGTAATTTGACACTTTTAAATTTGGAATGTTTTCTTTTTATAATTTTGTCACAAGAATAAAAAATACAAAATTAAATTGAAATCCGATATGAATCGAATACGCAACTTTCTAAACCAAATTCATTACACGACAAATAATTATTAATTTATTTGAAAAAATAATATATATGTAAGAATTCTGTTAGATCGTAGAATATTTCTTAGTAAAATCATTTTGCCAATTTTTTTTTTTCTTTTCAGTCAATTTTTGTAAATTTTCTTTCGTTGTACAAAAACTTTTGATTTCTTAAATCTTGTCCCAAAATTTTTTGATTTCTAAAATGAAAAATTATAGTCACAGCATTCAAATTTAAATTTTTTACGTAAAAAATATAAATTTTATAAAAAAAATATAGAAAGAGCATAAGATCGTCAAAATTTAGGACGTAAGTTCTATTTACATGCCATAAAGAGGGCGTAACTCCCCTTCCCCCCTTAACAAATATTAATCCCCCTTAATTACCTGCATAAATAAATGCTTAGTAAAATTACGTCATAAACAAGGGCGTAAGTTGATAACTTACGTCCTAAACAAGCACTAAATAAGGACTAATTAAGTTGGTTGGCTGTGTATTTTTTTTCATTTACCACAAAATTTCAACGGCTAGACTCTTTTCTTTAATACACAACGGTAAAAATTAATATTTTTTCTAATTATATTTTATGTAACTTACGTCCTAAAAAAGGACGTAAGTTTGTAAGTTACGTCCTAAAAAAGGACGTAACATGTTTATGTAATTTTTTTTTAATACATACCATCATTTTTATGCCCTACTTTAGGACGATCGTATGATGTAAACACAAATATTTTAAACTTTATGTCTGTTATGAAATAAACTTGAACTCGAATAACTTTTATGCAATTTTTTATTTCTAAAATCAGCAAAAAAAAAAAAAAAAAAAAAAAAAAAAAAAAACACCGTTGGGAAGTATCAGAGTAACGCCAACTAACCACTGTGGAAGTTATGATCGTTTTTTTTTTTTTTTTACACACGTGTTGGCCTCCGCTAAAAATCAAGAGGAAGTCCCATGGATCCCACCAATGGTCGGTCATACGTGGCACTCTCATCCGTGCATACATTTTTTTTTTTTTTCTGACAGCAGAAATTAATGTAGAAGAAGAAGAAGAAAAAAAAAATTTACCAACAAAAAAAAGGAAGGTAAATAAATATGTACAAATTAGTCATTGTTAAAGAAGCAAAAAAATGAATGAACGAAAACCAAGATTTTTGGGAAACCATGATAGCATAGAAAAAGATTGAGCTTACACAAAATCTTGTTAATATTGAGAAAAAAAAAAAAAAGGAAAAAAATAATATAAGTTAATGATATTTTGGAGGGGATATATGATTGGATTTTGTTTCCATATGAGAGAGAGAGAGAGAGAGAGAGAGAAAAAGGTGGTGGTGGAATGGCTATAAATGCCACCCCTGGCCTCATTGTCAAAACCCATCTCCTTCCCTCCCCTATTCTTATCCTTTCTTCTTCTTCTTCTTCTTCTTCTTCTTCTTCTTCATAAATTAAGAGCTATTGGTTTTAATTTGGTGGTGGTGGTGATGGGTGATCATAATAGTAACAAGAGAGCAACAAAGACATTTGTTGATGGCTACTTCCCTTTGAAGAAACCAACAGGTTCAATATGTGATGTATTGGATCAAGCCTTCCCTCCAGACCCAACTCAGGTTTACTAATCACTTTCATCTATACCAACCTCTTCTTCAACTTGGTAATTTAGTTCTCGGAACTCGTTATGGTTTTTATTATGTCCAATTTAGTTCATATCTATGATTGATGTCTTTGTTGTTAGTTACAACTAGTTGTTGATATGTTGCCCTTCTTATATAATGACAGGAATCCTCCAAGAATCAGGGATCTGCAGGTGAGAGTTTTATTTGAGTTCTCACACCAGTTATTCATTAATAGATCATAACATTGATCACTGTACTCTTTTGCTTCCCTTAGTTATGTCCACATGGAACAACTGGATCTCTTACATATAGACATGCATATATTATTTTTTTTAACATCAGCAGCAAAAATTGGAAACTATAAAGGGACTAGTTGAAGTGATCAATTGCTACAAGTCCATGCAAATTTTGTAATTCACAATGTAGCTTTCTGCGCAACAAGTTGTGCGTGTTCCGTTCTCCTACAAGGATACAAATTCTTTCTCCTACATGAATATGATTCCATTCTCCCTCTATATATATTCATAGTTGTATGACTTTTTATATGATCATCCATTAATAAAATTAATATCGTGCAACCTGTTATGTACATCACAAACCTCATCACTATTACATCCTTTAATCCTAGAGGCAATCACGAAATATTAGAGGCAAAATATTATATTATGGAAGCTTCTCGCCATATCAATTGCTTGAACAATTCAGCAATGTAGCAGTTCTCCATATAAGGTTGTCCACCCATATCATCTTAATTAACTGTGGCTCTGCTTTGCAGCAAAAGTCTATGTATGCAAACTTTTGTTTTAAACTGTCTGAAAGCCAAAATCTCTAACAGAAGTATATATATGTATATATGAAATTTACAGATGGCCATTCTCAAAATAAACCTGGCAAAAGCATGAACACTCCTCGGAAGGGCAATACTGCAGTTATAATTTGCAACACCGACTCTGATCCAACCCTTATGAGCTTAGGCATGAATTATGGTGCCCGCGATTACTATGACCCCTGTCCTTCATCCAACACTGGGAATTCCTACGAAGTAAGTGATAACTAGTGCTGGTCATATTTGCTCTTAGAAAATATTAGGGGCAAACATATTATTACAACAATTACTTTCAAGAAATGAGCTTTTGATTTATTTCTCATAACATGTTACGCGCAGAAGGATAAAAAGGATGGCTATGACTATACGGCGCCTGATTCACACGAATGGTGGCAGGGTAAGAAACATACATAGATAAATAATGCTGATTTTATTGATTATAACTAGAAATTATACAAAGATTAATATTGAACTATGTTGTTCATTGTCTATTTTCAGGTTCATACCACTACTGAAGTAAGCTATACACAATACTTGCCAATTACACAAGGGAAAGGTATTTTGAAGTTTCGGGCTCATGCTAGATTTCATTTGTATATTGGTTTCTGTATAAATTTTTGTGTTTTGGGAATGTTGTAAGCACATTGTGTATTAATTAATATCATCCTGGAAGTATTTTAGCTTCCTCTTTTATGAACATTAGACTTCTTTTGAGTGCCTAATGTTTTTACTATGCGCCATTAATGATAATTAACAAAGCTAGATTAGGAACATAGAGTTTGATATATGACCGCTGTTGAGTTATGGGAACTTATTTGGTCCCACATTGGATAGAAAGTAAGGAGTCCTCCTATATATATGTACCCCCCTTTTGAGAAATAAATCAATTAAGTCTTTCTATATGGTATCAGAGCCAAAATTCTGAATATTTTTCTCCACAATAAATTTCTCTCTTATCTTCTTCTCCACCACCGTCCCTCTTCTCCGACGTCGACGTCCCCTCGGTGGGTGTTGTCGAACCTGCGGGAAGCAGGGTACGTCGACGCCCCCCCCTGTGGGTATTGTCGAACCTGTGGGAAGCATGGTACGTCGACGCGCCCCCTGTGGTTGTTGTCGAACCTGCGGAAAGCAGGGTACGCTACTGCCGACCTTGTCCTCATCATACGGTGGCGTAGGCGAGTTATTCGTTGGATCGTGGATAATCAGAGAGGAAATCTTGTGTGATCATCTGATTTCGATCTCAACGTGGATTCTGAGATTAGAGAGCTTACTTCCTAGAAAGTTTTGCATAGATCACTATCTCTAGCCTTTGTTCCGACGAGTTCTATCTATCGTATACCTCTCCTGCCGCATGAACTTGGAGGTGTACATATAGATGGAGAAAGCCGTGATCGCATGTAGGCGCACGACCTGCGTTTGAGTTGCGTCATTGTGTTGAGTTTGCGATAAGAGCAACTTTGGAGATGTGAACACATGTGACTAGTCAGGAGCTGAAGGAGATACTGGAGGGGGATGATCAGGGTGTTTTAGGCCAAATTATAGGAGACCTCATCCAGTAGGGCAGTCATGTCCGCACCAGAACCGTCGCAGATAATGAAGAAGATAGAGTTGTTACCCAATGACATCAAACTTGAGAGGACGAGAAACTACCTAAGTTGGTCTAGGACAGCATTGTTGAACCTTCAGACCAAGGGACTTGAAAAATATGTGAAGGGAGAGTGCACTGAGCCAGAGGAAAAGACGAGTGCTAAGTGGATCACATGGAGTTACCTTAATTCTTTGGTGGTTTCTTGGCTGCTAACTTCTGTGTCTCCATCCATAACTGGGATGATGGACTCAATCTGCAGTGCAGCTGATGTTTAGAAGACATTGACTGGGATGTACTCTTGAGCTGGAAGTGTCATATTGATGATGGAAGTTGAGAAAAAGATTGATGGTACCACACAGGGAGAGAAGACAGTACTCCAGTATGCAGCGGAGGTACGTCGCTTATGGGCAGACTTGGATCACTATGATCCGCTATTATTGCAAAATCCAACAGATGTTCTCCTTAGAAAACACTACCTTGAGAGTAGGTGTGTGGCTCATTTTCTCAAGGGTCTGAACCCACAGTTTGAGGCTAGGAGGGCAGCAATGTGTCATCTGCCATCTTTTTCATCCCTGGATGAGGCTGTTGCATCGATAGAGCAAGAGGATATCAGACAGAAAGTGATAAAATGTGAGACCTTACCTGCTGTCTGTAACGACCCGCTCCGCTCAACCCGGAGGGCCGATTCAAACGGCACAAGTGTAGCGAACTGACCTGTCTTGCTCAGCAAGATGACTCGTTCGATGCAAAGGCATTCAGACTTGGACCTTTAAATGGAGTACAGACTTAGACTTTTCAAAGGCGCGCTCGGAATCTCGCTCGGCCGATGTGATTCATCACTAAGGTGGGTGACCCCGGTGAACATGTTTCTGCTTTGCTGCACCCTTAAGAAAAAGAATGATACATGCTAGTTTATAAGCGATAACCTTTGCATGATAATAAAAAGAGATGAACGCACATAGCTAAGAAAATAATTCTGCTTCATCATTCTGTATAGAATATGGAAACTCTATCTTGCTAATGTGTAAGAGAATCGATCCAAATAGATTAGTTTCATATGTTATGCCACAAAGTAGATCTCGTTACAATATTGATATACGACACTACAGGAAATGTGGCACATGATAGAGTATAATCATATTGCATATATAGACGAGGAAGACTATCAAGTAGTCGTTCAGAGTAAGGAAGAAGAGAAAGTACTTGGGATATATAGATCATCGAGGCAGTCTCCGGTCAGGGAGCTGCGCAGAGAAGAATCAACCGAGCTGAAGTCCTCAGATAAGAGAAACCGAGCATGAAGTTCTCGGCTATGATTGTAAGTGGTGGAGTAGTTGCATGGTCACGGACAACTGGTTGCGCACCAGGAAGAGTCCTCGAACGACCTCCGAGGCATCGGAATCATGTCGGCCTGGGAGGACTGCGTTAGCTGAAGTTCTAGTGCGATAGCTAGCTGAAGTACTAGCAGGCGAGTGCGAGACGCCCAACAATGCTTGCTACAGACCTAAAAAGACAGCCAACTCGTTGGATAGTTCGGGACGCCCAGTAAGGCTCACAACCGAGCTGGAAAGACAGCCGTTCCATCCCAGATTATGTCCAATATGCCTAACAGAGCCAATGACCTTTATATAGATAAGTCATGCATGCATAGCGGCGATCCACATTCAGAAAATGAATAACATAAAAGAGTATAATGCACGAAACTTTGCATATTTAGAATGGAGGCACGGTATATAACATAGCTCGAGTAAAACATGTATGAGGCAGTGGCACAATCATAACACTTGAATTACATAGATTTTCTTCATTACTTAGTAGATTATTGATTATATTGCTGCGATTGACAGGGAAGGACGAATGGTAAGAAAAGGGTAAGACGAACTCAGCTATTTACAATACGACACTCTTGATTCAGACACGGATATTATTTTCATTATATTTTCATGAAACTGATCCTAAGGCAAAGACTAGAAAGACAAAATAATCAGTCGGTGCACATGACTAATGAACGTGCTTGTTTTGTGGCGTGGGCGAGAGGGCTCCCTACCAGTGCATTCAATGTACTGATACCCAACCAGATTGCATGTAGGGTGCAGGAAGAACTCGCACGGATTCGGAGATCACTTAACGCATCGAGGCCCCGGACCGCACTTGGCGCCTTGGAGCGTGGTGCGCGGACCTGGAGCTCATATATATGAGACGTAATGTATGAAAATATCATTATCCAGAGTATTAGATTCAGTTGTTAGCCTAAGGGCATATTCATTGTAATAAGAGAGCACTAGCGACTTGTAATCTTTACTTCATATCAATAAAAAGCTTGTATTGGATTCAATACTTGTGTTTATTCTATGTTTCCGCTATGACGACTCTGTGAACTAGTTATCAACGGCCGTTTCGGTATTTGTCTTACGCGGGTGCAACTCCAGGCTAGCGCGGCATCATTTTCTGATGGGAACGATCGTCCTGCGGGAGTGCTGACGGTGATTCGCGTTCAGCGGGGACGATAGATCCTGCGGGAGATCGGAGCTTGACATATTGGTATCAGAGCACGGCTTTACGTTCTTAGAATTCGTATCGATTCTCTCAGTTTTGAACTTGTGCATTGATGATGTGATAGACGCTCTCTCGATGTTTCGATGAATGTTCCATATAATTAGTCTAAATATTTCAAAAATTTGTGCGGAGGATTATTGGACTAAGATAGTTAAGCGATGGCCTTTGTGCCGAGTTGAGTCAGACCATATGTGAGCAGAATTGTGCTAGAGTTAGCAAGTTACATGAGAACTGGATTAGCTTTCCGCTGATTTTAGAAAATTGGTTTATGAGACTTAGAATATCGTTAAAGATGGGATAGCTATGTACACAGTCGTTCGACTAAGTTATGCTGAGTGTCGCGCACCTAGACCCTTTGGTGCGAGCATGTTGCGAGCGAAATTTGGGTATCGTTCGGATAAGGGCAAATTTGGACTTAGAATGGAAATCGATAGAGACGTTATCGGAGTATCGCTAAGGCCAATAATAAGAATCGTGTTTGAATTTTGAGATATAGTTCGGACGGTTGTTCGTATCGATAAGTTACGACTCAAAACATAGATTGCGTGGATAATTATTGATAGAGGTATATACGAGACCAAGATGCCGAAGATGCACAGTTGAGACTTGTTAAAGAGGCAAACCATGCATCGAAAGTTTTCCAAAACTGTCCGAAAATCGTCCAATCGCTCGATTAGACTAAATAGTAAAATATGTTTATTTATGTTAACCATACTTTTCGAGTCGAGAGGGTGTGCACCTTAAGGGATTTTATCGAGGAATCGTGTTGGAATTCTAAGGAACGAATTAGATATACGAGTGAACGATGCGAACGCGATTCAGGAGTTAATATGATGACTCGATTCCTGAGTGGTGTATGCGATAGTCTCAGGAACGAATAAGCGATTAGAGAATAGAGTAAGTTTTAAAAGATTTATAGAGTATAGCTCGAACCCTGAGTGGTGTATTGGTCGTCTTAGAAATGTTCGAAAGAATCGTGGATTTTGGGATAGCAAACGAGTCTAGCAGCAAATAACGTGATTGTGTGAAGCCTTAGTATAAGTAATGCCTAGCAAGTAAGCGGATTCGATAGAATTGTGCGAGATTTGATTCGAACGAGTTAGAATGAGTTGAACAAGTGATAAGGCTTATATCGGATAGGAACTCAGAGTGTTGAAATCAACATCTTGGTTGAGAAAAATTTAGTAAATCGTACGAGCGATTTCAAATTGAATCAAATGAATTAAAACTTGAGTTGAGATGGAATAATCGAGGATGCGATCGAAGTTAGTGCAATTGGAATAATTGCGCGAACGAATGATAGCGCGAATGGAAAAATTTGGATTGAGTAGGATAACGCTCGCTAGAATTTAGCTTGAGTATAGATGTTGTGGTTTGGATTTGAATAAGACTCGATACGGTATCGATAAGTTGGAAGATAGCATGGATTGATGCAAGTTAGCAAATTTGTGGTTCAATGATTGAGATAGACGATAATAGACTTAATCTTGATTTGAAAGAACGATCTTGAATCTAGTTCGAAAGATAACACTCGACATCAGACCTAGATGAGAACGATTATCCCGCGTAGGCGTTGGCGTGGTGATTTCACGTCCAGCGGGGATGATTGAACTCATGGGAACATGATAATTATTCAGACGAACTCGATAAAATGGAACTTAACAAAGATTTTGAATTTGAATGTTCTGAGGAATGCTAGAGGTAGACTACGAATTTATCGAACAGTAATATTGAAGTTGGATGATTTTGTTAGACAAAATATGATCACGACAAAAACGATTATTAGATGAGCATGACTTGATGGATCAATGTATAACTTGGATGAAACGAAGTGTAACGATAAGGTGTCTGTTCGTTCGATGATAACCATAATGTTTGACATTCTTGTCTTGTGTGAGTGCAACTCCTTGCTCGTACATGCGTTGTAACGACCCGTTCCGCTCAAGCGGACTGCCAATTCAAACGGCAAAAGTGTAACGTCCCGACCCGCTTTGCTCAGCGAGAATACTCGTTTGAGGCAAAAGAATTTTCAGACTTGGCTCTTCAGGAGTTCCGGCTTAGGCTTTCAGAGGCTCGCTCGGAGTATCGCTCGACCGAGACAAATCATCGCTAAGGTGGGTGGCTACGATGAACTTGTCTTTGCTTAGCCAGCACACTTAAAATATGGATGTTTCATGTTAGTCGCTAGGTGAATCATCCCCTGCATGCTAATAAGAATCCAACGCACCTAGCTAAGGGAATAATCCCAACTTATATTGCTTGTGTTAGAACATGGAAATGAAACTTTGCTCATATGTGGACCGTTGCATGCTACCTTTGCCTTGTGCAACTAGACCCCGCTATGCCTCGAGTAAAATCGTTGTATGCTCTTCGGAGTGCACTGCTTCACTTGCTACACTGCACGACCCTAGATTATGTCGCTCGGTATGTCCCTTTACGATTTTACTCCTCGGCTTAGCCTTAGGCCCGTGCCAACGTAATGATTGAGTTTCAAATATAAATGCATGCTTGCCTGCTTAGTGTAGTTTGTACTTATTGTCTCATTTCAATGTTTGCTACACGAAATCATGCCACAATCAGAAATGCTATCTGTCTCGTGCATGCATCTTGTTAGCCAGAAGACTATCACATAGCTCTTTTGTGCAATATGAACCTGTAAGTATACGGGACCATTGGGTCGCCAAGGCAGTCCCCGCACCAGGGGAATACATCAGGTCAAGTTTACATCTGAACGAGAATCATGTCAAGTAATCAAGAAACACAGCTCGTGGAGCAAATGCTCGTTCAGAACAAGAATCATGGATTATCATGTCAGGTTGTGAAAATGGAATGACTCAAGACTTGCATGTCGCGGACAACTTGTGCACAAGGTATGGAATGGGTTCCTGCGGACGGTTGCCGGGGCACCGGGGCCGATCCGATCTGGACAGAACATCTGTTAGTCTGTATGTCGGGCAAGAATGGCGTGCGGCGCCTTGTGAACCTTCCGTCACGCCATCTTCGCTCTTAGACTAAACAATAATCGTATGTTGGAGGAAGAAATGGTATGTAGCGGGGCTCGCCACCGCGTTGCACACCATTTCTGTCCCGTGATTAAATCGTGTCATTTATAGCTATGCCAGCGACAATTGTTCATATAGATAAATCATCATCGCTTAGCGGCTATCCGCGTGCGAGTTATTGCATTGCATCAAGAATATCTGAACACCTGAACGATCATGAGTATAACACACTTGTACATATGGAACACTTCAACATCTTCTGCAACACCTGATATTTCGTGTAATTCGTGCACCCGAAACGTAATCTCGCTCACAACATAGTATATGCATATGCTATTGTCCATGAGTTTCATTATATATGCTGCTTGCTTGAATTAACTTGGTTTGCCTTAGACAAGGAAGGACAAATGGTAAGTTGATAAGTCTCACCGTATTTTCTCTTATATCGCACGACGCACTGCCACACGAGATAGGCTATTCAACATTGCCATGAAATTGATCCTAAGGCAAGACTAGAAAGATAACTTAATAAATGGTGCACGGAACCTATTAAACGTGTTTGGATTTGTCGAGATGGCGAGTAGCCTCCCCACTAATGCATTCATGTACTGATAAACCACCAGATTGCTTGCAGGATGCGGGAGAACCTCGTTCGGTGCTGATGCCTCCTTCGAGTGTGCTAAGGCATGGAGTTCACTCTGGAGCCTTGGAGGGTTGAGATCCGGAACTGAAGTACATATACAAGACATAATATTAGAACATCGCCTATACATCATTCCATAAATGTAGCCACTTGGCACACTTTTACTGTTTCAGAGAGAGACTTGAGCGACTTGTAATCTCGGCCTAGCGTCGCCTGTAATACTTGTTCAATATCAATAAAGAGTTTGCTTTACTTCATTACTTGTGTTATTCAATGCTTCTGCTATTGACGACTCAGTAAACTTATTACCAATCACCTATACGTTTATAATTCCGCTGCACTCGGACAATCTGTGTGACTCTGTGGCTTAGACCTCTTACCGCCAGCATTGAACCACGGCCTTGCACGGGTGCGGCTTACGCTCATGCGACATCACGCCCGGATGGGTCAAGCGATTGTTCCGCGGGAGCGCTGGCACGATGATTCTCGCCTAGCAGGGACGGCCGATTAGCCTGCGGGAGATCGGGGCGTGACATGCGTCACATCTGGATTATGACGATTATCCCGCAGGAGTGTTGGCGTGGTAATTTTACGTCCGACGGAGATGATTTAACTTGTGGGAGACCAGAACGTGACAATTGAAGGATCGTCTTGACTTGTGGTTTGCCACGATAAGACGAGTTTTAGGATACTAGTGAATCGAAAGTATTTCGGGGATGAGTTAGTCTAGAACATGAAGGAAGATCGATGGTTTAGTGAACGGATACGTGAATTATGTTAAACGACTTTGAATTTGTGATTGAGATCGAAGAGTTAGAAATTGAATCGTGACTTGGTAGTCTAGACTAAGGAAAGAATGGATAGGTGGATTCTATCATGTGTTTGAGGAGATAGAATATGCAAATCTCTAGGTTTGACGTACGACATGGATATAGCATGGATTTGACTGAATGAATGTGTCTTAGGAATGGCTTTGCTAAACGGACTTGAACCCTTTGGATTGAATGATGTGAACAAGAGTAGGATGATTTATGCTCGATGTTTATAAATCTGAGTGATGCGAGCTTAGGTAGAATATCCCATACGAATGAACGATGGTTTGACCTTCGGAATTAGGGCGAGCATCGTGCAACAGATTTGCACGGTGAGTCGCAAACTCGAACTGTCCTATGACCTTGTGGGCTGACCTAGTGGCTAGACAGATGACCCTATGCCGTGAGTTGAACTGGGGTGACTGACTTCAGAGTATCGTTCAAAAAAATGATAAAACTGGGGCAACAAGACTTAAGAGTTAGGACTTGGAACTGGGAGTGTAAGCTAGCGATGTTGGCGATGAAACGAACGCAACAAGCGATTGGACTTTGATGATAATTGATTGATTGGATAGGTTATGTGATGGAAAGGAACAAGACAGTATTGGAGATTTGTCGGACGGAACACTTATGATTGGAATTGGTGATATTCAAGATAAGTTGTCATAACGAATTGAATCGTTGCTTGGAAGATATACGTTGCTAGTAATGCAATACTTGGATTTGACTGGGATTGGGGTACCAGAGTTCGGTTAGTCGAGTAGCGAAACGATCGACGATTCGAAATATTTTCACGAGTAGCTTGTCCGACTTCGCTATCACTAAGCTTGGTTGAAATACACATATTTGGAAAACGCCTTGAATATGGGTACGATCTAGACTTAGCGATATACATATTTGGGAGACGCCTTGAAAATTTATAGATTCGAATGGATGAGTATGAAAATTGGAGTAAGTTAGCCTCAGCCTAGACTTTCGTAAACGGAAGATTGTAACGTGTCCCATGTGAACGAGATAGTTCTGCGCTAAGGCACAGTAAGAGACTGGGTTAGGGAACGCAATAATTGAACGATAGAGTCATTCAATAAAATGGTTAAGCACACGTACAAAACGAAATAAGAAAACAAATAGGAAGTTATGCTCGAACGGACCTAAGACGCGAAGGATTAGAACGTACCCCATGTTGGGCAAATTAGCTCTGCACTAAAGCGCAATAAAGACGGAGTAAGAAAACGTAGGCAATTCGATGCGACGACTTTGGGTGATAGTAAATTTACTTAGCGAGAATGGGCAGTGACTCGAGATAGATCTTGATAAAAAGACGAGATTTGATGATTAGTTGAGATTCGAACTTGAAGTCTTGATGATTTTCTGGATTGGGTTTAGGCGTTACGCTAGGATTCGATAGGCGACGTCGAGTAATCGGTCGAATATGTTTTGGGTTCACATGGATAGAGTATAATAATTGGGCAAGTTCACCCTAAGCCTGAGTTTTCTAGTGCACGTTGAGTTATAGAATACCCCGTGATTGAGTAATACAGCCCTGCGCTAGGCGCAGTAGAGTTTGAGTCAGAGAATGCAACGATTAAGTTGAGTATAGTTCGATGGCATTAAACGATAGAGTTGTTCGATGAGATTGGCTAAGTACGTGCGTAGCGCGAGGTGAGCAAAGAAATAAATGTAGTGTTTGAACAATCTTTGGAAGTTATACGAGACATATAGAGTTTGGTTTAGAAGTTGTGCGATAATACGAGTTCCGCTCAAGAAGTCTCGAGGACGAGACTGTTTTGAGTGGTGTATTATGTAATGACCCGCTCCGCTCAACCCGGAGGACCGATTCAAACGACACAAGTGTAGCGAACCAACTTGCCTTGCTCAGCGAGATGACTCGTTCGATGCAAAGACATTCAGACTTGGACCTTCAAATCGAGTTCGGACTTAGACTTTTCAGAAGCGTGCTCGGAGTCTCACTCGGCCGATGTGATTCATCGATAAGGTGGGTGGCCCCGGTGAACCTGTCTCTGCTTAGCTGCACCCTTAAGAAAAAGGAATGATACATGCTAGTTTCTTAGCGATAACCTTTGCATGCTAATAAAAAAAGATGAACGCACATAGCTAAAAGAATAATCCTGCTTCATCATTGTGTATAGAATATGAAAACTCTACCTTGCTAGTGCGTAACTTATCGATCAAAATGGAGTAGTTTCATATGTTATACCACAAAGTATATCTCGTTACAATGTTAATGTACGACACTGCATAGAATGTGACACGGGATAGAGTATAATCATATTGCATACATAGACGAGGAAGACTATCAAGTAGTCGTTCCGAGTCAGGAAGAAGAAAAGAAGAGAAAGTACTTGGGATATACAGATCACCGAGGCAGTCTCCATTCAGGGAGCTGCGCAGAGAAGAATCAACCGAGTTGAAGTCATCGGATAAGAGAAACCGAGCATGAAGTTCTCGGTTATGATTGGAAGTGGTGGAGTAATTGCATGGTCACGGACAACTGGTTGCGCACCAGGAAGAGTCCTCGAACGACCTCCGAGGCATCGAAATCGTGTCGGCCCGGGAGGACTGCGCTAGCTGAAGTTCTAGTGCGATAGCTAGGTGAAGTACTAACAGGCGAGTACGGGACGTCCATCAAGGCTTACTACTGACCTGGAAACACAGCCGACTCGTCGGATGGTTCGGGACGCCCAGTAAGGCTCGCAACTGTCACGCCCCGATCCCGAAAGGGTCAATCATCCTCGCTGGATCCCTTACGGAACCAATCGTCCTCGTTGGGGCGTGATGCCGTGCGAGCCTGTAGTTGCGCTCGCACAAGGCAAGAACGTGCAGTAATAGGAACCCATTTTGAAACACAAGTTAGAAAACACATTCACAGATATTTGAACACAAGTATAGGAAGAAACATGCTTTTCATTGATAATTCAGAGTAATTTACATAGAGGTTACATTTGATGCGCCTCTCGGCAACTTGATTTGCATTACAAAAAGAAACTCAAAAGGCAGGGCGCGCTCCATCAGATAGTCCACGTCGTTCATACATTACGCCCTTGTATAGGTTGAAACTCCGTGCCTCCAAAATGAACTGACTCCAACTATACTTCAAAATAGAGGTGCTCCTAACACCTCCTCGTCTATCCACTAGCGTTGCACTGCCTGAGTGCCTGAAATAGTTGTCCACAACGTGGGTCAGTACTCAACTTGTACTGGTGAGCGGGACGAACCCACTCGACTAAATCGACACTAGCTTATTAGGGGCGAGCATGCATTAAGATGATCTTTCTATAAAGAAGTAAGTGAATTCAATTCATATCACAGTTGCATGTTTTGATAGGAAAGAAAACAACAGTGAATCCAACTAGTACATCGTTGCTTACAAAACCCATACACGTCTTCCCTGCAACGAAACGCAAGTATACTTTCCATCTGTACAAGATAATAAATTAGCATGTGTTCTACTCTATCCGGTCATTGGTGTGATCGACACCTTAGGGACTTATTCCAAGCATTGCGGCGCGCTCTGTCAGCCCGGGTAGCAAGCCCTGCTGAAGGTCCAGCAATGCATCGCGACTAGCACGATCAAATATTTTTCTCCGGGTCGATACGGTTCTAGTGCCCCGGAATACCGTTTCGACGAAAGCCAAACCTTGTGCACAAGTTGCCCCAGACCATGCAAATGCATGAACAATTCATATATCATACAATGCATTGAAATAAAACAGAAGAAGTAAAGCAGCAAAATATTCTCATGCAACAGTTCATATTTTCTCAAGCCGTGTTCCAATTTTGGTATCCCGTAGGTCCAAACTCTATCCGAGGCACCAGGCCGCAATCCAACCAATAACCGAATTCCTTTATAAAGAAACTCAAGTTTGTAATGTGCAAGCATAAAATTAAATCTACAATCCCATGTTCCTTTCTTAGTGGCTGGCATGCATTGTGGCTAAGGATTTCCTAGGCATCCAACCGGGCATCATCGAGTGAACGTTTGAAACATTAGAGATGTGGGCGTGAAGAAGTAGGAAAGAAGGGTCCGAACCACTCACTGGTTAAGGGAAAAATACTGAAACAAAGAGTCCCGTCTAGCGACGATCAAACGTCAGTTACGCGGACCTGCAACAGCACGAGCACCAAGTTAGAATCCTTTGCCTATCCTTCTGCCGAACTCCCCAAGAAACAAAGCTCCAAACGAAAAAGCCAACTGCGAAAACCAAGCAAATCGAAAGCAACACCAAATCAAAATCCCAAAGCGGCAATCAAGAAAACCAAGCAACCAAACACGAAAATTATTGGACTTGTTTCAATAGAGGCCTATCCATGAGTTGGACAGGATCATCGCATTTCGTCTGTGGCAAGAGGATGCCGAAGATCTAAACTACGACTCAGACGGACTAGCCGCAAGTCCAATTACATAGTACACGTCCCGGTCGGATCGGGATTTGAGGCACTACATAATATACCACTAAGAAAAGGTTTCGTCCCGAAACTTAAGAACAAGGTCCTACCTCCGACTGAATGAACAATGAAGGATACTTCTCCTGCATCTCCGAATCCATTTCCCAAGTTGATTCTCCAACTGAATGGTTCCGCCACAGCACGCGAACCAAGGACATCGTACGGTTTCGAAGCACTTTTTCCTTACGATCCAGAATCTGCACAGGCTCTTCTGAGTATGACAAGTCCGTGCGCAGTTCCAATTGTTCGAAGCTAACCACATGACTCGGGTCATGCACATACTTCCGAAGTTGAGAAACATGGAATACGTCATGCACTTCAGCCAAGGCGGGAGGTAGTGCAATTCGATATGCCACAACTGCCACTCGTTCCAGTATTTCAAAGGGGCCAACAAACCTGGGACTCAGTTTTTCCTTCACGCCGAAACGCATCACTCCACGCAACGGCGTCACTTTCAAGAAGACATGATCCCCGATCATAAACTCCAAAGGTCTACGATGAGCATCGGCATAGCTCTTCTGTCGGCTCTGCGCAGTGCGGAGTCTTTTCCGAATCAAACGAACTTTCTCAACTGCCTGCTCTACCAGCTCTGGTCCGAGTACCTGCCGCTCGCCGACTTCGTCCCAATAGATTGGAGATCGACACTTGCGCCCATAGAGTGCTTCGTATGGTGCCATCTGGATGCTCGATTGGTAGCTGTTGTTGTACGCGAACTCCGCCAACGGAAGGTGCGTGTCCCAACTAGTCTTTAAATCGATTGCACACAGCCGCAACATATCTTCAAGTATCTGATTTGTCCTTTCTGTCCGTCAGTCTGGGGGTGGTATGAAGTACTGAACTTTAGCTTGGTTCCCAAAGCAGACTGCTAGTCCAAAAACGAGATAAGAAACGTCCGTCACGGTCAGAGACGATTGAGGCAGTTACTCCGTGTAATCGAACAATCTCGTCTATGTAAATCTGTGCTAACCGATCGACGCTCCAAGTAACTTTCATATGGAGGAAGTGGGCTGATTTGGTCAAACGATCAACTATGACCCAAATTGCATCGTGCCCCCGCGGCGTCTTCGGAAATCCCACAATGAAATCCATAGTGATGTTGTCCCATTTTCACTCGGGAATAGCGAGGTTCTGCAGCTCCCCGCCGGGCCTCTGATGTTCAACTTTTACCTGTTGACAGGCCATGCACTATGACACAAAGGTCGCCACATCCCGTTTCATACCGTGCCACCAGAAGGTCCTGCGTAAGTCCATGTACATCTTGGTGCTCCCCGGATGCAAGGAATACTTCGCATAGTGTGCCTCTGTCATAATTTTCCTTCGGAGTACTGGGTCGCTAGGAACACATAGCCTTCCTTTCATCTGTAAGGCCCCATCTTCGCCTGCCACAAAGTCAGACGTCTTCCCTGCCGAGATCAGCCCACGTACTTTTGTTAGGAACTGATCGCCCTCCTGAGCAGATTTGATTCTATCACGTAAACTCGGTTCAAGATGGAGTGGTGCCAGCTGCACTCCTTGATGCCGAACTCGAAACTCGATGCCCATCGTCTCTAGATCCTGAAGTAGACGGTTGTTTATGGATAACGAGCCCACGTGCTTCCGACTCAGAGCATCAGCAACGACATTTCCCTTACCCGGTGTATATGCGATCGTCAGGTCATAATCCTTTATCAGTTCTAGCCAGCGCCGCTGCCGGAGGTTCAGTTCCCGTTGGGTGAATAGATACTTGAGGCTCTTGTGGTCTGTATAGATTTTGCAAGCAACACCATAAAGATAATGTCGCCACAACTTCAGTGCAAACACAATTGCCGGCAATTCCAAGTCATGTGTCGGGTAGTTTTTCTCGTGCGGCTTCAGTTGTCTGGAGGCGTACGATATTACCTTATCCATCTGCATGAGCACACACCCCAAGTCGAGTCCCGAAGCATCGCAGTATATCTAAAACTCTTCTACCCCATCCGGAAGTGCAAGAATTGGAGCTGAAACGAGACGTCGCTTAAGTTCTCGAAAGCTAGCTTCGCAATCATCACCCCATTTGTATACAATCCCTTTCTGAGTAAGGCGAGTCAAAGGCGAGGCCAGTTTAGAAAAATCTTTCACGAACCTACGGTAGTATCCCGCTAGGCCCAGAAAGCTTCGAACTTCACTGGCTGACGTAGGCTGCTTCCAGTCCACCACCGCCTCTATCTTCTTTGGGTCTACGGCGACGCCTTCTGCCGAGACGATATGTCCAAGGAATGCCACACTGTTCAACCAAAACTCATACTTGCTGAGCTTAGCGAATAACTGATGCTCTCGTAATGTTTGTAGCACGATCTTCAGGTGTTCCTTGTGCTCCGCCTCGTTCTTGGAATAGATTACTATGTCGTCAATGAACACGACCACAAACTTGTCCACAAACGGCCGAAACACGTGGTTCATCAGATCCATGAAAGCTGCAGGGGCGTTCGTCAAGCCGAACGACATCACGAGAAATTCATAGTGTCCGTATCGGGTTTGGAATACAGATTTTTGAGCATCATCAGATTTGATTTTCAACTGGTGATAGCCTGACCTGAGATCAACTTTAGAGAAAACTGTTGTACCTTGCAGCTAATCAAACAAGGCATCTATCCTTGGCAATGGGTACTGATTCCGCACGGTAGCCTTATTTAGTTCTCGGTAGTCAATGCACAGCCGCATGGATCCATCATTTTTCTTTACAAACAGCATCGGAGCACCCCCATGGAGAAACGCTTGGACGAATGTATCCTCGGTCCAACAGATCTTGTAACTGTACCTTCAGTTCCTTCAGCTCTGCTGGGGCCATTCAATAAGGTGCATTCGATATCGGTCGCGAATCCGAAAAGGTGTCAATGGAGAATTTGATCTCACGATCATGAGGCATTCCAGGCAGCTCGTCCGGGAACACGTCAAGGAAATCTGCTATGACTTCAGCCTGAGCTGCATCTGCACTTTCCTGCCGGGTGTCTCGAACAGAGGCTAAGTACCCTTCACAGCCCGAATGCAACATACGCCTAGCCGAAATTGCTGATATCACCATTGCCGTCTTCGGTGCGGCGCTGCACGAATAGTAGAAGTTTGCCTCATCGGGTAGACGAAATATGACTCGCTTCTCCGCGCACTCGATTATTGCATGGCAAGCACCCAATCAGTCCATTCCAAGAATAATATCATAATCCTTGATGTCTAGCACAATGACATCTAAGGAAAGCTTTCTTCCTCCGATGCAAATATAACCGTCCCTACAAATCGCATGGGTGGGCATGTCGACTCCCGAAGGGGTACTCACGCAAAGATTCATATTTAAAGGAGTAGAAGCTAATTTATGCTCAACAGTAAAATCAGCAGATATGAAACTATGTGTAGCACCTGAATCGAATAAGACTCTAGCAGGCAATTCTCGGTAAAGTAAGGTACCTGTCACAACTGTATCGGAGACGGATGCCTCATCCCGAGTCAGTGCATAGACTCGGCCTTGAGCACCCTGGCGTCGTGGATTCACTCGTACATCATTGGCGCCATTTGCTGGAGGCCCCTTATTCTGATTTTCGTTGTTCTGATTTTCGTTGTTCTGATTTCCGTTGTTCTGAATCGGCTGTGGCCTGACTATCGGCCTTGGATCTCGACAGTGAAAAGCTTTATGGTCCAAACGACCATATTTGAAACATCCCACAACTCGGCACTCATTCACACGATGCCCCAATTTGCCGCACCTATGGCAGTACGGTGCCTGGGGCGGACCCCTATGTTCGGATGTGTGCGGACGCTTTTGCGCTCCAGACCCTCCCGTTTCCTGAGGCCTCTTGTTGTTATTGGTACGGGGAGTCTGCACATCGACCTTTGGTGGATTGCGCCCAAACATCCGTTCACTATTCAGGGCAGCTTCGTAACATTCTCTGTACGTTTGGCACTTTTGATTTATGACGTCCCTACGCAAATCGTCATTCAAACCTTTCTGAAAGCGGTAGCACCACGCCTGCTGGTTAGGCAAGAAGTGCCCGGCAAATTTGGCCAATCTAGCGAACACTGAATCATAGTCATCAACAGACATACTTTCTTGCACAAGATTGCTGAAGTCGTCTTCTTTCTGTTGCTGCACGGCCCGGGGAATATATTGTTCAATAAAGGCAGATTTGAACATTTCTCAGGTGATTTTGCAGTTGGGATTGACATCATAAATTCCTTGCTTAGTGGCTTCCCACCAATCGTGCGCACACAGTTCCAGTTGAACCGATGCACAAGCCACTCTTTTGGACCCCTTAATGCCAACCAAGTTGAAGAGTCCCTCCAGCTTTGCAATCTATCCCATTACCACGTCCGGTTCTGCTCGTCCGTTGAAAGTTGGTGGATGCATTTTGGTGAACTCTGCTGCTCGGCAGGTATTCCTAGCTGGAGGCTGTGTTTCATCTGACTCATCCTCTACCGCCACAGCCGGCGGCCTGTGGCCCCTCCGTTGCTGGGTACCAAGGATGCAATCAATTGCATCATGGTATCCATCTGCTTCTAATGAGCAGTTAACTGCGCCTGAATTTGCGCCTGTTGAGTGGCGGCTTGTTGTTGCTGCACCTCCATGAGATGCATAAGCCGCTCTGTCATATCGGTTGAACCCGCTCCTCCGGATTCTCCAGAACTTGCCGGATCGCTCTGGATAGGCTGAGCACTGCTAGCGGCGGCAGTGTTTTTCTTAGCCATTGCTACAAAAGAGAATAGTTTGTCAACACTCCAAAAACGATATATTTTATATCTATGGGCTCATTGTATAGGTGACTCATCTCATGCAGCGGACACTTAATGCAACTCAATTGAGAGGCGCATCAAACTCCTATATTATCTTTTTGAAATCCCAAGGAAGTGAAGCCGTGCTCTGATACCAATATGTCACGCCCCGATCCCGAAAGGGTCAATCGTCCTCGCTGGATCCCTTACAGAACCAATCGTCCTCGCTGGGGCGTGATGCCGTGTGAGCCTGGAGTTGCGCTCGCACAAGGCAAGAACGTGCAGTGATAGGAACCAATCGTCCTCACAAGGCAAGAACGTGCAGTGATAGGAACCAATCGTGCTCTGATACCAATATGTCACGCCCCGATCCCGAAAGGGTCAATCGTCCTCGCTGGATCCCTTACAGAACCAATCGTCCTCGCTGGGGCGTG
Organism: Iris macrosiphon; assembly: GCA_036927795.1. Classification (NCBI taxonomy): domain Eukaryota; kingdom Viridiplantae; phylum Streptophyta; class Magnoliopsida; order Asparagales; family Iridaceae; genus Iris; species Iris macrosiphon. The sequence goes on along the minus strand of JAYESA010000018.1, from coordinate 152,592,983 downwards.
ATGCCGTGTGAGCCTGGAGTTGCGCTCGCACAAGGCAAGAACGTGCAGTGATAGGAACCCATTTTGAAACACAAGTTAGAAAACACATTCACAGATATTTGAACACAAGTATAGGAAGAAACATGTTTTTCACTGATAATTCAGAGTAATTTACATAGAGGTTACATTTGATGCGCCTCTCGGCAACTTGATTTGCATTACAAAAAGGAAACTCAAAAGGCAGGGCGCGCTCCATCAGATAGTCCACGTCGTTCGTACATTACGTCCTTGTATAGGTTGAAAGTCCATGCCTCCAAAATGAACCGACTCCAACTATACATCAAAATAGAGGTGCTTCTAACGCCTCCTCGTCTATCCACTAGAGTTGCACCGCCTGAGTGCCTGAAATAGTTGCCCACAACGTGGGTCAGTACTCAATTTGTACTGGTGAGCGGGACGAACCCACTCGACTAAATTGACACTAGCTTATTAGGGGCGAGCATGCATTAAGATGATCTTTCTATAAAGAAGTAAGTGAATTCAATTCATATTTGTTGCATGTTTTGATAGGAAAGAAAACAACAGTGAATCCAACAAGTACATCGGTTGCTTACTCAACCGATGCACGCATTCCCTGCAACGAAATACAAGTATACTTACCATCTGCACAAGACAATAAATTAGCATGTGTTCTACTCTATGCGGTCATTGGTGTGATCGACACCTTAGGAACTTATTCCAAGCATTGCGGCGCGCCCTATCAGCCCGGGTAGCAAACCCTGCTGAAGGTCCAGCAATGCATCGCGACTAGCACGATCAAATATTTTTTCCCGGGTCGATACGGTTCTAGTGCCCCGGAATACCGTTTCGAAGAAAGCCAAACCTTGTGCACAAGTTGTCCCAGACAATGCAAATGCATGAACAATTCATATATCATACAATGCATTAAAATGAAACAGAAGAAGTAAAGCAGCAATATATTCTCATACAACAGTTCATATTTTCTCAAGCCATGTTCCAATTTTGGTATCCCGTAGGTCCAAACTTTATTCGAGGCACCAAGCCGCAATCCAACCAATAACCGAATTCCTTTATAAAGAAACTCAAGTTTGTAATGTGCAAGCATAAAATTAAGTCTGTAATCCCATGTTCCTTTCTTAGTGGCTGGCATGCATTGTGGTTAAGGATTTTCTAGGCATCCAACAAGGCATCATCGAGTGAACGTTTGAAACATTAGAGATGTGGGCGTGAAGAAGTAGGAAAGAAGGGTCCGAACCACTCACTGGTTAAGGAAAAAATGCTAAAAGAAAGAGTCCCGCCTAGCGACGATCAAACGTCAGTTACGCGGACCTGCAACAACACGAGCACCGAGTTAGAATCCTTTGCCTATCCTTCTGCCGAACTCTCCAAGAATCAAAGCTCCAACCGAGAAAGCCAACAGCAAAAACCAAGCAAATCGAAAGCAACACCAAATCAAAATCCCAAAGCGGCAATCAAGAAAACCAAGCAACCAAACACGAAAACTATTGGACTTGTTTCAATAGAGGCCTATCCATGAGTTGGACAGGATCATCGCATTTCGTCCGTGGCAAGAGGATGTCGAAGATCTAAACTACGACTCAGACGGACTAGCCACAAGCCCAATTACATAGTGCACGTCCCGGTCGGATCGGGATTTGAGGCACTATAGCAACCGAGCTGGGAAGACAACCGTTCAAGCTTAAACTGTCGTTGTTCCTCCAAGATTATATCCAATATGGCTAACAGAGCCAGTGACCTTCATATAGATAAGTCATGCATACATAGCGGCGATCCGCATTCAAAAGAGGAGTAACATGGAAGAGTATAATGCACGAAACTTTGCACATTTAGAATGGATGCACGGTATATAACATAGCTCGAGTAAAACATGTATGAGGCAGTGACACAATCATAACACTTGAATTATATAGATGTTCTTCATTACTTAGTAGATTATTGATTATATTGCTGCGATTGATAGAGAAGGCCGAATGGTAAAAAAATGGTAAGACAAACTTAGCTATTTATAGAACGACACTCTTGATTCATATACGGATATTATTTTTATTATATTGCTATAAAACTGATCCTAAGACAAAGACTAGAAAGGCAACATAATCAGTCGGTGCACATAACTAATGAACGTGCTTGTTTTGTGGCGTGGGCGAGAGGTCTCCCCACCAGTGCATTTAATGTACTGATACCCAACCAGATTGCATGCAGGGTGCAGGGAGAACTCGCACGGATTCGGAGATCGCTTAACGCAATGAGGCGTCGGACCGCACTTGGCGTCTTGGAGCGTGGCGCGCGGACCTGGAGCTCACATATATAAGACATAATGTATGAGAACATCATCATCTAGGGTATTTGATTCAGTTGTAAGCCTAAGGGCATAGTCATTGTAATAAGAGAGAGAGAGAGCATGAGCGACTTGTAATCTTTACTTCATATCAATAAAAAGCTTGTTTTGGATTCAACACTTGTGTTTTATGTTTCTGCTATGACGACTCTGCGAACTAGTTATCAATGGCCGTTTCGGTATTTTTCTTGTGCGGGCGCAACTCCAAACTCGCCCATCATCACGTCCTGGTGGGAACGATAGTCCTGCGGGAGTGTTGGAGCGGTGATTCACGTTCAGCTGGGGCGATAGATCCTGAGGGAGATCAGGGCTTGACACTGTCTGCGCGGCATTAGTGATTCCTAGTGCTCCCATCAGCGATGACAGGGAGTGCTATAATTGCGGGAAGAAATGACACCTCAGCTACAAGTGCCCTCAACTCCGCAATTTTAGTCGTGGCCGAGGAGGCAGAGGATAGAGAGGTGGACGTACAGGTCAAGGAGGCAGGAAACATGGAGACTGGAGAGTTGCTCACCTAGTTGTGCTAGAGAAGACCACTACTAAGATGACTGGAGCCGAGATGACAGAGCTGGAGGAACTACGTCAGTTCAAGCTTCAGTTTGACAGTTATAAGGGCAAGGGACAGGCTACTCAGAATCTGGCTGACACGACCTACCTTGATAACTTTTACGCTGCTCATATGGGCAACAGTATTCCGGTTCAGGCACTTGCATCCACTAAATCTCATACTGATTAGATCATAGACTAGGTGCATCTGGGCATATCACAGGTGCATCTAGTGAGATTGTATTATATTATTCGAGCAAACTTATGCATCCCGAGATAGTTCAGACTGCTGATGGGACATCCCAACCCATCAGGAGTACTGGCTCGTTCCATTGTACTTCATCTATTATCTTGTCATCTGTCTTTCATGTTCCTTCATTTTCGATCAACTTATTTTATGTTAGCTCTCTCATTAATCAATTAAATTGTTCTGTTCTTTTTGATCGGGTTATGTGTTCTTTTCAGGAGAAGGCCACGGGGAAGAAGCTTGGGACTGGCATCAGGCGTGATAGCCTTTGGTACCTGGACAGGGAGGTTGCAATACTCGCTGCTACTATTAGTGGAGGGCCAGAGACAGAAGTAATGCTTCAACACTGCAGATTGGGACATTTATTGTCACGACCCGCACCCGGTGTAGGGGCACGAGTACGTGGGTACGTCCAGCCTATGCTGCAACATCGGTGGTAGAACGTTGTCTAGGTCAACAATACTATCTAAATATCTCACACAATATATATACAAGGTACCTTTCATTCCATCTCAACTCCAATTGAAGGACAATATGATATATGATAAATGGAAATCAATACTCAATCACAATAAAAACTAAAGGGAGATAATGACACGATATGGAATAGAAGAAAGAAAATAAAGAGTCACAAATATATGACTAAGTCTAAGTTCAACTCTAATCACAACACAATGATCTTAAATAACAATACATGCCATAAAGTCTAACTAGAGTCAAATACAATCTCGTAATGAAATGTCTAAACCTCTCCAACTAGTGATACTACTCAACATGCTCTACGACCACGTCATCCTGTGAACCGTAGTAGGTGGGACACATCACCTCTAGCCAATCATCTGAAAAATATATCCAGTCAAGATTAGAGCGAAGTACAACGCAATAGCAGTTCCAAGTTAATTGATAATGTCTATAAACAGAAATAAAGAATGTAATACAAGACAAGAAGCAATGTACAATATCATACTATGGTAGAAAAAGACATAATCTGGAGCAATACGATATAAACTGATCACAATGAAATGGAATAAAAGCAATAAGCTAGAATATAGAGAAGAACTGTAACTACACTAAGTGTTTGAAATACTAGTTAGATATGTGATCCGCTTGGGTTATCAAAATCTACTAACACGATCAATAACACAATTATATGATCAGTATGATTGGCTGTTGTATACAAGGAACACAATCATTTAAGATTGGTTGTTGTCTATAAGAACACAATCATTTAAGTTTGGCTGTTGTCTACGGAATAACGCAATCACACGTGAGGTGTATGACTAGCTGTTGTCTACATGATGCAATGCAATATTTAAGATTTTGATCACATATCTATCTAGCACTTCCCGTGCCCCCAACCAATACTCATGTATCTGATCATGATACGTCACGAACACGAATATAATATGAGTACATGAAGAACACGAATGTAGACGAATGAACACGAGCACAAGAAATACCCGATGCACACGATAAAGTACATGTGAAGGAGTATCCAAAGTACATGGTAATGGGATGACATCTCTTGACAGGATCCATATAGTACCAGTCCGTGTAACTACTGTGTCGGAATTAAGTAAAATATTTCTAAATACTTGTATTATAGTAATTATCAAATAATGGAAACTATCAGAGAATGTACTCGCCTGTGGTCCAAAGAAATGAATATCAAACAGTATCCGTCTCGGTGTCACACAACCCTACATATGAATATTATGTCAATTGGTGTAAAAGATGATAAACATGCTAAATGAGTCAAAATATTCTTTTCTAGGCCAATACTAGGTCACTCTAGCTAAACTAGATCAAACTTGGTCAACTTTGGCTATTTCTGGGTTGTACGAGTCCATCTCAAGGTTATTGGGTCCATACACTACTTATCTAGGCTATACTAGTTATATTAGGATACTAGTGTATCTTAGCTATATAGTATCACAAGATACACAATCTTATACATTATATACTAGTTACCTTATTAGCTAATATTAACTCTATAAGTTTACCTTGGCTTTGAGCCAACTTGGTATCATTACCTGGCTACCCATTTGGTATACAATACCAATACCCCATGACATCTCACCCTCATTACCTTGGTGTATCACAAGGTAATACTAGAACTTAGTACTTAGCCATACTAATACTAGTATACACTAGCTAGTAGATAACTAACTAATTGCTAACAACTACCCACTAATACTACTTAAACTAATATATATACTTAATATACAATAACTTAACATCTAATACTACTAACTGATACTTACTCTTGGCTAACATTTAAATGTATACATCTAACACATTAACTACCAAGCTAATTTAATACATACTTGACATAAACTAACTTAACTGGTATCACTTAACTTTACATCTCTAACTAACATACTACCCAAAACCAATCACTTTACCTACTAACCTACTGCCACACTAGGAAATGAATTACGCCCACATACTTATCTAATATTTACATAATTCCTATGATATAACTCCACCACTGATACCTCCTTAATCTTACTGCACACTTGAGCCATCAGATATGAACATCACCCCTCAGTGCACTGATCTGCACAAGTATTTGCAGGCCAAGGTACACTACCTGAGCTTTAATAGTTTACCATTCTGATACTTCACTACAGTTGTTGCTCTTCTATTGTTATAAGCCTTAGAGTAGTAATGGAATACCAGGTTACATGTCAATATCAGAGTACTGGCATATCAATGTTTTTGCATCAAAGAGTATCAGACCCAGTTCCCATTACCACATGCTACTGCACATGCTCGGTTGTAGCTCCAGGTTGTTACTACTACTTAACTGCATGTTGCAGCTGCTGCAGTCCCCTTCACTGATTCCAGTGTGCAAGATACACATGTTTTGCAGATCACACTTTACCCTGCAGTTGAATGCAACTAACTGACACAGTGCCCAATACTCAAACCCCAGTTTAACTGCCATAACCCGAGTACCCCTACATCAAGTGTCAACCCCTAATCACTTCACCTATTCACAGGCTCACACCCACACTACACATCCCGAGTTTCCATCCTTGCATCCACAATGTAATGAATTTTATATCAACTGCACACTACTAATCACTTTACTAGTACTGCATATATTAGGGGCCCTAAGTTCAGTTGCTGTGGCACCTAGTTGTTGCAGCAGTTGCCACAAGCCCATGAGTGAAACCCCCTCACAAACACAAATACACCCTCTGATACTTGATGAACACATTCCTCCCACCAAGGCCACACACACACACTGTAAATCCCCTGATTTTTCAAAATTTTTAAAATTTGGATTTTTTCACAATTTACTGGAATTTTCTGGAATTTTTCTGTAATTAAAATCAGGCTTTTATTTATTAAATGATTTTTAATTAATAATAAATAATAGTAAAATATTATGAAAATAATATTTTTGGGTGTAAAATGAAAAACTGGACTTAGGATAATTTTTCTGGAATTTATTGGGCCCCGGACCTATTTTTAAACACCTAAAAACTATTATTATTTAATTAACTATTATTTATTTATTTATTATTTATTTAGTATTTATTTTATTAAATAATCCGGCCCAGCCCAATCCGGCCCAGCCCACCTAACCAGCCCGCCCGCCTTAACGGGTCGGGTCGGGTCCACCCGAACCCAACCCGCACCCGAAAGCAACCCGCTACCCGGCCCCCACTCCCCCGCACGAACCGGTCGCCCCCCCCGCGTCCGCCGGCTGCGCCGCCCGCCGCTCCGCCCGGCCCACGCCTCCGCCCACGTTGACCCTCTCCTCCGCCTTCCTCGCCTCACCTCCGCCCCGCTCGGGCCTCCCCTTCCCCTATTTAAAACCCTAGCTCCCCCCCTTGGCCGTCACCCCCTCCGGTCCGCCACCGTCCCGCCGCGACCCGCACCACCCAGCCCGCGCCGCCGCCGCAGCTTTACTTCCTCCCCCTGGCCAGCCTCTGCTGTCCCAGCCGCCGCCGGCCAGCAGCTGTCACGCCCGTCCCAAAATATCGAGGGACTGGACACGTGGCAACGGCCAGCAGTACGCACCGATGGATAACCCAATTTAATGGAGCCATCAGGGCGTACTTAAGCTGTAAATAAGGTCTACTACAACAAGTCACACTAATCTCATCCATAAAGATAAAGAAATAACTGCATAATGAAATGGAAATAAGTAGCAACAATAATCACAGCAAGTCAGTCGGAGAAACAATCCGACTTAAGTCTGAATAACTGGCTCTATAGGCCAGGAACAAAAGAGGTAAACATGAATAGTACTGAGTACTGGAACAAGCACTCAGGAGAAGTCCTCGGCAGTCACCTCGTCTTCAGTGTTCGGTTCTATTCCAGCAGTAGCTTCAGCTCCGGTTCCGTATACCTCGGGGTACTACTACTCTGCTAAACCTGGGGACATAATCCATTCCAGGTCCTCAGTGGACATAGCAAGGCACAAGTAATACAAGCCAAATGAATAAGCAGTGCAGTAAATAAATGAACAGCAGGGTAAACTAAGTAACCATCTATGTGATATGCAAATGAGAGCAACACTAGTACTCAGGCTGAGACCGCTACAAGCTCTGTGTCAGGGAGCCGGTAGCAGCAATAACACGTAAAGGGTCTAGCTCTGCTGGAGAGTCTACAACCTCACAATAATAGTAGATATATATATAGAACAGCCTGTAGCCTGTGTGTCTCTCCCCACCCAATGTAATCACGCAAGCCATGACCATAACGTCTCATGTCCATGTCAGCGGGATTATAACTAATGCAACAAGTCATACTGTCTATAAATAATTGTCTCTGTCAAGTCCTGTATCCTATACAGAATCACCACGAATATCTCAGGAAGATTCTGTCCATGATAGTGTCAAGTGTCCTGGGTTGTAGGGTACTTGATAGGTCAAGTACAAGAGTAAGGGGATCGTAAATCCATCTCTAAATGACGAACCCAACGCCGCGTACGGTGTCGGCACCCGACTATGATCGGACACTAGGTACGTCATACGTTCCCTAGGTTAAGCAGTTTAAATCAGTTTATATGAATTTACACAAGACATCCAGCAGAGTATTTTTACAGATAATATGAAAATAATGACTGCAAGTTTGGCAAGGTGCACTTGCTTGAGGTTTGAATTCCACTTAGGTCCCGGTTTCGAAAATTTCCAGAGATGTCTCTGAAAGCTGAAATAAACAGTACCATCACGCTCAGAAGGTGTCAAACAGCTAGGAATGCCTGTCCTTGGATCCAATTTGGAGACAAGGGCAAAAACGGCAATTTCGGACCACAACGGGGTCCACCGGTGGGCCCGCTTTGCACCGAAAAATGTGTCGGGGTCAACGGTCTCCAAATTCACCAAACTTAGTGTCAACAGGTCAGGAACGCTGATACGAACCCAACGGAACTTTCAGATTTGAATTCCGATGAGCCGATCACAAAATCGCCCGTCGAGCGGGGCCTGTGGGGCCCACGACACGCGATTTCGTCAACGTTCTCAGAATCGAACCAAACTTGACCCACAGGACCAACGTATCACTACGAGTCCGATGGCGCAAGTTTCGTCTCGATCTGACGTGTGTGCACGAAGTTAGGTTGAATTACAGAAAAGGCGGATACGGGGCGATGTCCGCGGATACGCATTGATTCCGGTGTGCACGCACACCCGAATCAGCTTCCGCGAAATCCCATACGTCCGTATCGACGAGGCGCACGTATCTGTGAAGACCGCACGCGACCAAGTCGTCCCGTTTGGCGGGGCGCACTCAGTTCCGGGGTGAAACAGGATCTGGTTTTTCCTGTTTTTGGATCGCGGTGTGCGATCACCACAGGACGCGATGCCCCGAGCGGTTTGTTCGGGCACCGAGAGGGTCATACAGGCTTCGCGTAGAAATTTACAGAATCGAAATCAGAGGTCCGAGGTGTGAGATACGAGTACCTGAATGAGGCTTCACGAAACGGGGTTTGCCGCGTCCGTCTCGTGTCCCGGACACGTGTCCACTGCTAGGGCTAGGGTTCCCTGTGTCCGGGTCTGTGTCCGTGTCTGCTGCTGGCGGACACAGCAGAGGCGGCGTTGGAGGCTGAGGGAGGAGGACGGCGTCGCCGGGGACGCGGGCTCGCAGGTCGGCGCCGGCAGAGATCACCGGAGGCGGTGGCGGGTGGAGGATATGGAGGAGGAGGACGGCTCTGGGAAAGAGGAGGGGAGGCTGGACGGCGGGTGGAGGTCGGCGCAGGGGCGGTGGTCCGGCGGAGGGCAGCGGCTAGGGGAGGGGACCGGGGCCGGAGCTAGGGCACGGTGGTGGAGGGTTTGATCTGGGGGGAGGAGGACCGGAGGGGTGGAATTTATAGGGGGCTCGGGGCGGGGGTTGGCCGAGGACGTGGCCGGGGAACGCGGAGGGGCGTCGGGTCGTGGGGGCGTGGACGGGGCGGTTCTCCGGCGACGTGTGTCACGCCCCAGTCCCAAAATAACGAGGGACTAGACACGTGGCAATGGCCAGCAGCACACACCGATAGACAAACCCAATTTAATGGATCCATCGGGGCATGCTTAAGCTGTATTACAACAGTCCGGGTCTACTAAAACAACATGTTAAAACTAATCTCATCCACAGAAGAATAAAGCAAATCAACAAAAGGAAATAAGTCATCAACATCAAGTCACAAAATAGAGTATTCGGGGAACAACCCGATAATCAAGTCTGATACAATTGTTCTTTAAACAAGAAAGTAAATAACATCACTGACTGAGTATGTAAGAACATATACTCAGAGATATCCATGGCAATCACCTAGTCCTTGGTTCCTGGTTCTGCTTCCGTGCCTGCTCCTGAACCTGTTTCTGCTCCTGCTAAAGCACCTGTCCTGTAAGCCTCAGAGTGGATCTCCTCTGCTAACCCTGGGGACATAATCCATTCCAGGTCCTCAGGGGACATAGCAAGGTACAAATAATACAAGCCAAAATAATGCAGTGGAATAGTAAATGAAATAAGTAGGGTAACTACATAACCATTTAAGTGAAATGCAACTGAGAGCATCACTAGTACTCAGGCTGAGACCGCTACAAGCTCTGTGTCGGGGAGCCGGTAGCAGTAAATAACTAGTAGTGGGCCAAGCTCGGACTTAGAGTCTTGAGCACCGCAATAATAGGGGTTTTATATATATGATCAGCCTGTAGCCTGTGTGTCTCTCCCCACCCAATGTAATCACACGTCTCATGTTCATAACGTCTTATGTCCATGTCACGTGAGATCAGAGCTAAATGCAACAAGTCATAATCTAAGAATATAATGTCTATGTCCATCATGTATCTTACACAGAATCATCTTGAATATCTCAGGAAGATTCTGTCAACATGTATAGTGTCAAGTGTCCTGGGTATACGTACTTGATAATGCAAGTACGAGAATACAAAGGGTTTCGGTATCCATTTCTATTTGACTTTACTCAACCCGCGAACGGTGTTGGCACTCGACTATAATCGGACGCTAAGTAAGTCACACGGTCCTAGGTCAAGCATGCAAAATATATATATAAGCCAAGGAGTATGTAACAAATACTGCAAGTTGGCAAGGTACACTTGCCTGAGTTTCCAGCTCCAATTGTAGCTCTGTCAGTAGCAGGACTTGCAAGCAGTACTCCGGTTGCTGAAACAAACATCACTATCAGATCCAGAAAATATCAATCAGCTAGAAACGCCTGTCCTTGAGTCCAATTTGGAGACAAGGGCAAAACGTCATTTTCGGGTCAAGGCGGGATCCAAATGTGGGGCCGCTTTGCACCGAAAAATGCGTCAGGGTCAAAGGTCTCCAAATCAGTCCAACTTAGTGTCAACACGTCAGGAACGATGATACGAACCCAACGGAACTTCCATAATTGGATTCCGATGAGCCGATCACAAAATCGCCCGCCGAGTGGAGCCTGTGGGGCCCACGACACACGATTTTGTCAGCGTTCTCAGAATCGAACCAAACTTGGCTCACAGGACCAGCGTATTTCTACGAGTCCAATGGCACAAGTTTCGTCTCGATCCGACGTGTGTACACTAAGTTACAGCGAGAATCAGAATAGTCGGATACGGGACGTTGTCTGCGGATACGCACTGATTCCGGTGTGTACGCACATCCGAATCAGCTTCTGCGAAATCCCGCACGTCCGTATCGACGACGCGCACGTATCTGTGAAGACCGCATGCGACCAAGTCGTCCCGTTTGGCGGGGCGCACTCAGTTCCGGGGTAAAACAGGGCGTTGGTTTTCCTGTTTTTGGATCGCGGTGTGCGATCACCACAGGACACGATGCCCCGAGCGGTTTGTCCGGGCACCGAGAGGGTCTTATAGGCTACGCGATACAATTCACGGAATTAAAATCGGAGCTACGAGCGAGAAGTTATGAATACCTGAACTGGGTTCCTGGAAACAGAAAATATCTCGTGTCCTCGTGTCCTGGACACTGTGTCCGACACGTGTCCACCCTAGGGTTAGGTTCTGGGCTCCTGTGTCAGTGTCCGACTCTGCTGCTGGCTGACACACGGCTGAGATGGCCGGAGGGAGGCCGTCGACGGCGAGTGCGGGAGGCGGCACAGGAGCTCGGGCGGCCGGCTGTTGCTGGCGGAGGCGGGTAAGTGAAGGAGGAGGAGGATGAAGGAGAGGGGCTGAGGCTGCGGCGGAGCTGGGCGGGTGGCGGAGACGATGGCCGGGACGGAGAAACTTTGTCGGAGACGCCGACGGAGCGAGGGCCAGAGGGTCGAAGGGAGAGAGGGCGGCTAGGGTTACGGCGGGGTCGGGGCAGCCGGTGGATAGGGATTTATAGAGGGTGGAGGGAGGCGGATGGTCGGCGGTTCAAGGGGAGAGGAAGGGGAGGCGCTCCGGGCGGTTACGGAGCGGGGAGGCAGAGCGGCGGCGGCTCGCGAAGCGGTGGCCGGCGGAGACGAAACGGCGTCGGGTTCAGACAGTTGGGGAAGAGGAAGAGAGCGGGTCGGGTTAGCGGGTCTAAGCGGGTCGGGTCTGACCCGGATCCGACCCGCTAAGGGGGTTGGGCCGGTTTAGTCAGACCGGCCGGTCCGGGTTGGTTTGTTTTGGGTTTGGTTTAAATTGGTTTAATGAACCGGTTTTATTAGGATTTAATTAATTAATAAAAAAAATAGGTTTTAGGCTTTTTAAAACACTTCCGGGGTCCAATAAATTTTCGGAAAAATACCCCATGCTCGGTTTTTAATTTTACACCATAAAATATAATTTTTATAATATTATCATTTAAAAATCATTTAATAATTCAAACACTTGTATTTAATTACAGAAAATCCTAAAAATTACCAGAAAATGTGAAAAATTCAATTTATTAAATTTTGAAAATCAGGGGGATTACAACGTGGCCGGAGAACGCGGGGTGGAAACGTGGGGGAGGGGAGATGGGCATGCGGGTCGGGTCGGGCGGCGGGCTCCGGGTGAGCGGACCCGCCCGACCCGCTAGGATGACCGGGCTGGGTCTGGGCTGCTAATGGGCTCGGCCCACTGGGCCGGGCCGGGCCGGGCCCAAAACTAAAAAAAACAGTAATAATAATATAAATAATAATAATAATAATTAATAATTTAATTAGGAAAATAGTTTTTAGGCTTTTAAAAATAGGTCTGAGGTCCAAATAAATCCAGAAAAATTACCCTAAGTCCGGTTTTCTATTTTACACCATAAAATCATATTTTTATCACATTTTAATATTATTTATTAGCAATTTAAAATTCTACAATCACCACAGCACATATTGTAAATTCCTGAAAATTGCAGAAAAAAATTCCCAAAATTGATTTTTAAAAAATATCTGAAAATTTAGGGTGTTTACAATCTACCCCCTTAAGAGGATTGCGTCCTCGCAATCGAAGGGTAAACTATAAAGGCAAGATTTTACAGAATTTAAAGAATGCTTAGGTTTTACCTGCATCAGCAAATAAGTGTGGATAACGCTGGCGCATAACATCCTCTCGTTCCCAGGTCGATTCGCCAGGAGAGTGCTGTTTCCAAGCTACTCGAACCAGTCTGATTGTCTGCCCTCGCAGTGTCTTCTCGCTGGTGTCGAGTATACCCACTGGCTGCTCTTCGTATCTCAGGCTAGGTCCCACCGAAATCTCAGAATGATCAACTATATGACTTGGGTCCGTCACATATCTCCTCAGTTGTGAGACGTGGAATACGTCATGCACTCCCTCTAAGGATGGAGGTAATGCAAGACGGTAAGCCACTTCACCAATGCGCTCCAAGATATCAAATGGTCCAATGTACCTTGGGCTTAACTTGCCTCTGCTGCCGAATCTGATAGTACCTCTAGTGGGCGAGATCCTCAAAAATACATGCTCTCCTTCCTTGAACTCCAGGGGACGTCTGTACGCATCGGCCCAATGCTTCTGTCTATCCTGGGCTGCACGGAGATGATTCTGAATCTGCCTTACTTTCTCCACTGTCTCCGTTACCAACTCTGGACCCAGTAATTGACGTTCGCCAACGTCACTCCAGCATATTGGCGATCTGCACTTCCTTCCGTACAACGCCTCGAAAGGTGCCATCTGAATGCTTGCCTGATAGCTGTTGTTGTAGGAGAACTCCACTAAGTGCAGATGATCTTCCCAAGATCCTCCAAAGTCCAGTATACATGATCGCAGCATATCTTCCAGGATCTGAATTGTGCGCTCTGATTGGCCATCGGTCTGGGGATGATAGGCAGTACTGAACTTGAGCCTGGTGCCGAGACTCTCTTGCATGCTTCGCCAGAAATGAGATGTAAATCTCGAGTCTCGATCTGATACAATACTAACCGGCACTCCATGTAATTTTACGATCTGTCGCATATACATGTCGGCTAGTACTTCCGTGGATTGTCCGACTCTGAACGGCAAGAAGTGAGCCGACTTAGTGAGCCGATCCACGATGACCCATATTGCATTCTTTCCACTAGGGCTTCTTGGAAATCCAGTGACGAAGTCCATGGTAATATGCTCCCACTTCCATTCAGGGATGGGAAGTGGCTGCAACATACCTGCAGTCCTTTGGTGCTCGGCCTTCACCTGCTGGCAGACTAAGCATTTTGCCACAAATCGGGCAATCTCCCTTTTCATTCCATGCCACCAGTAATATTGTCTTAAGTCCCGGTACATCTTGGTTCCTCCTGGATGAACCGAGTATATGGAGCTATGGGCTTCTGTCATCAACTCCTGCCTTAATTCTCCATTTGGAACACATAGGCGATTTCCGCACCTTAATGTTCCGTCCTCGTGGATGCGAAGTCCCGTCTGCAAGCCTGCTTCTGTTCTATCTCTCAGCCTTCGGAACCTGGCATCATTAGGCAAAGCTTCCTTGATTCTCTCCACCAGCGATGACTTCACTTCGAGGTTAGCCAGCAAACCATTTTGTCCAGGTAGAACAACCTCTATCTGAAGATCTTGCAAGTCTTGTAATAGCTGAGGTTGCTCAGTTAAGAAATAAGCCGAGGGTTTTCTGCTGAGGGCGTCGGCTACAACATTTGCTTTCCCCGGGTGGTACTGCAGATCGATGTCAAAGTCCACCATCAACTCAAGCCAACGCCTTTGCCTCATGTTGAGCTCCTTCTGTGTATAAACATACTTCAATCTCTTATGATCAGTGAATATTTTGACCTTCTCTCCATACAGATAATGTCTCCAGATCTTCAATGCAAAAATCACTGCAGCTAGCTCCAGGTCGTGCGTTGGGTAATTCTTCTCGTGGACCTTCAGCTGCCTCGATGCATAAGCGATAACCTTGCCATGTTGCATCAAGACACAACCTAGTCCACTACCAGACGCATCACTATAAACAACAAAACCTCCTGACCCTGAGGGAAGAGTCAAGACTGGTGCTGTTGTTAAACGCCTCTTCAATTCTTCAAAGGCATTCTGGCATTCTTCCGTCCATATGAACTCCTGATCCTTCCGTGTCAGCTTCGTCATAGGTTCTGCGATCCTTGAAAATTTTTCTACGAACCACCGGTAATACCCAGCAAGTCCAAGAAAACTTCTCACTTCCGCAACCGAGGTAGGGGTAGGCCAGGTTTCTATAGCAGTGACCTTTTCTGGGTCCACAGACAGTCCTTCACCTGAGATAATATGCCCTAAGAATGGCACCTTGTCCATACAGAACTCACATTTGCTGAGTTTGGCATATAGCTTCTCCCTTCTCAAGGTTTCTAGCACAACTCTGAGGTGTTCCTCGTGCTCTTCGTGGTTCTTGGAGTAGACTAGGATATCATCAATGAATACCACCACGAACTTATCCAAGTACTGATGGAAGACCCCGTTCATCAAACTCATAAATACGGCGGGTGCGTTGGTTAAACCAAACGGCATTACTAGGAACTCATAATGTCCATACTTAGTTCTGAAGGCCGTCTTTGGGATATCTTCCTTCTTCACCCTAATCTGGTGATAACCGGATCTAAGGTCAATCTTTGAGAATACCTTAGCACTACTTAATTGGTCAAACAAATCATCAATGCGTGGTAATGGGTACCGGTTCTTAATAGTTACAGCATTAAGGGCTCTGTAATCAATGCACAACCGTACAGATCCATCCTTCTTGGGTACAAAAAGTATAGGTGCTCCCCAAGGTGAAACACTGGGCCGGATAAATCCTTTCTCCAGAAGGTCGTCAACTTGTGTTTTCAACTCCACTAACTCCTTAGGTGCTAGCCGATATACCGATGAAGTGATAGATTCGGCTCCTGGAGTTAGGTCTATTGTGAATTCTATCTCCCGATCAGGTGGTAAACCTGGAAGATCGTCGGGAAATACATCCACAAATTCCATTATGACTCTTGGGTAACTTGAATCTTCTTCTACAGTCAATACCCTAAGAGTTGGCTGGACCCCTTGTTCTACAGTTCCTCGAAGAAATTCAAACTCAGGAAGGCTAGGGGGTCTAAATATCACCTTTCCAAGCCGGCAATCCAGTGTCGTATGGTACTGACTTAACCAGTCCATACCAAGTACAACATCGTAATCAGGCATAGAAAAGATCAGGAATTGGGCTCGCATTTCTCGGCCACAGACTACTACCGAACATGATCTACAGGTATCACTAACCGGGATAATTCCACCTCCCGTTAGAATTCTCTTCATCTTTGAGAGAGGTGCGGTAGCTACTCTATGTGTGGCTACGAAGCTAGCAGCAATAAATGAATGCGAGGCTCCAGAATCAAATAATGCTACAGTAGGAATTGAAGCTACTGCTATCACTTCGCCTGCAGTAGCTTCCTCTGTGACTGCTAGTGCATATGCCTGACCTCGTCCCTGAGCGGGACCCCTTTGCTGACGAGCTTGTTGGAACAATGCTGCCTGAGGTGGTAGAGGTGGCCTGGCTCCTCCAGGCCCTGTCTGTGTTGCTCCCCCAGCTGGAAGAGCTGCAGGTGGAGCTGGTCGATTCGGAACTCCCTCCCGACGTTCCGAGCAGTCCTTTGAGAAGTGTTGTCCAGATCCGTAAACCAGGCAGAGCCCCAGCTTGCGTCTACATTCTTTTTCAATATGTCCTACCTTGCCGCAGTAATGGCAAGTAGGCAGGTTCTTAGTTGCTGCTCTTGGAGGCGGGCTCTTCTGGGGCCGTTTAGCAGGTTCCCCTGGTGATGACTTAGACGGTGCTGAGGAGAAGGGACGTTTCAGGCTTGATTCCCTCCGAGTAACGCGCTCCAGCCGACGTGCTGCAGCTAGGACGTCGGTGTAAGAGGTGGGCGCGACCGATCCGATTAACTTCTGAAGCTCGAACCTGAGCCCATCAAAGAACTTCTCCGCCTTCTCCTCTTCGGTAGGAATTAGCGAAGGGGCGAAGGGGCGAAGCGGCTTAGGCGAATGAATTCGGCGTTATATTCCTCCACCGTCATGTTGCCATGGATCAGGCGGTTGAATCTGTCTCGGAGTTCTGACCGAGCCACAGCAGGGATGTACATTTTCTGGAAGAGTCTGGAGAACTCCTCCCAGGTAACCTGATCATGTCCGAGCCTTCTTTCTTCGGACAGCCACCAATGATGCGCGTTGTCCGTCAGTTGCATCCTGACGGCAGTCATCCATTTGTCCCTTGGTAGTTCAGCGGCCTCCAACTGATGCTGCGTGTTCGTAAGCCATTCATGCACTTCAGTTGGTCCTTCCTTGCCCGAGAAGGTACGGGGCTTGAGTTGACGGAAATCTGTGATCGATCCCGTCACTGGCCGCCTATTTGGTGGATTTGCATGCTCCAACGCTGCGACTAGGCTGTTCCTTAGGTTCTCGGCCTCTCGGCGTTGGGCCTCCTGTTGAATCTGTTGTTGGGCCTGCATCATGGCGTAGAACATCTGGAACATTTGCTGGCCGTCCATTGCCTGTCCCGGGGGAAAGACAGGCATCGTAGGAGGGAACTGGGGAGGAGGCGGGATGTCATCAAGCCTGAACCTGGAACTTGGCTGGCCAGTTTGATTGCTCTGAGAGGATTGTCCTCTGGTATCTAGCGTCGTTCCAGCTTCGCAGGTAAACCCCGCTTCAGGCGGTGTACCCAAGGGGGTCTCGTCACCACTTCTGGGATCCATAACTCTGCATCAAAAGGAAACAATGAGAACGCACAGAGGAATCAAAACATGATGCAATTCAAGCAATTAAATGGAATTCGACATAGAGTTCAACAACGATTCAATCAATGGATGAGACCCTATAACCTATCCTATCTTGTTGCAGGCCTGTCCGGTCCCTAAGTTGAAACCGAACAATTTAGTTTGGACCTGCATGGGCCACCACAAAAACTATGTCACGCCCCAGTCCCAAAATATCGAGGGACTGGACACGTGGCAACGGCCAGCAGTACGCACCGATGGATAACCCAATTTAATGGAGCAATCAGGGCGTACTTAAGCTGTAAATAAGGTCTACTACAACAAGTCACACTAATCTCATCCATAAAGATAAAGAAATAACTGCATAATGAAATGGAAATAAGTAGCAACAATAATCACAGCAAGTCAGTCGGAGAAACAATCCGACTTAAGTCTGAATAACTGGCTCTATAGGCCAGGAACAAAAGAGGTAAACATGAATAGTACTGAGTACTGGACAGGCACTCAGGAGAAGTCCTCGGTAGTCACATCGTCTTCAGTGTTCGGTTCTATTCCAGCAGTAGCTTCAGCTCCGGTTCCGTATACCTCGGGGTACTGCTCCTCTGCTAAACCTGGGGACATAATCCATTCCAGGTCCTCAGTGGACATAGCAAGGCACAAGTAATACAAGCCAAATGAATAAGCAGTGCAGTAAATAAATGAACAGCAGGGTAAACTAAGTAACCATCTATGTGATATGCAAATGAGAACAACACTAGTACTCAGGCTGAGACCGCTACAAGCTCTGTGTCGGGGAGCTGGTAGCAGCAATAACACGTAAAGGGTCTAGCTCTGCGGGAGAGTCTACAACCTCACAATAATAGTAGATATATATATAGAACAGCCTGTAGCCTGTGTGTCTCTCCCCACCCAATGTAATCACGCAAGCCATGACCATAACGTCTCATGTCCATGTCAGCGGGATTATAACTAATGCAACAAGTCATACTGTCTATAAATAATTGTCTCTGTCAAGTCCTGTATCCTATACAGAATCACCACGAATATCTCAGGAAGATTCTGTCCATGATAGTGTCAAGTGTCCTGGGTTGTAGGGTACTTGATAGGTCAAGTACAAGAGTAAGGGGATCGTAAATCCATCTCTAAATGACGAACCCAACGCCGCGTACGGTGTCGGCACCCGACTATGATCGGACACTAGGTACGTCATACGTTTCCTAGGTTAAGCAGTTTAAATCAGTTTATATGAATTTACACAAGACATCCAGCAGAGTATTTTTACAGATAATATGAAAATAATGACTGCAAGTTTGGCAAGGTGCACTTGCCTGAGGTTTGAATTCCACTTAGGTCCTAGTTTCGGAAATTTCCAGAGATGTCTCCGAAAGCTGAAATAAACAGTACCATCACGCTCAGAAGGTGTCAAACAGCTAGGAATGCCTGTCCTTGGGTCCAATTTGGAGACAAGGGCAAAAACGGCAATTTCGGGCCACAACGGGGTCCACCGGTGGGCCCGCTTTGCACCGAAAAATGTGTCGGGGTCAACGGTCTCCAAATTCACCAAACTTAGTGTCAACAGGTCAGGAACGCTGATACGAACCCAACGGAACTTTCAGATTTGAATTCCGATGAGCCCACAAAATCGCCCGTCGAGCGGGGCCTGTGGGGGCCACGACACGCGATTTCGTCAACGTTCTCAGAATCGAACCAAACTTGACCCACAGGACCAACGTATCGCTACGAGTCCGATGGCGCAAGTTTCGTCTCGATCTGACGTGTGTGCACGAAGTTAGGGTGAATTGCAGAAAAGGCGGATACGGGGCGATGTCCGCGGATACGCATTGATTCTGGTGTGCACGCACACCCGAATCAGCTTCCGCGAAATCCCACACGTCCGTATCGACGAGGCGCACGTATCTGTGAAGACCGCACGCGACCAAGTCGTCCCGTTTGGCGGGGCGTACTCAGTTCCGGGGTGAAACAGGATCTGGTTTTTCCTATTTTGGATCGCGGTGTGCGATCACCACAGGACGCGATGCCCCGAGCGGTTTGTCCGGGCACCGAGAGGGTCATACAGGCTTCGCGTAGAAATTTACAGAATCGAAATCAGAGGTCCGAGGTGTGAGATACGAGTACCTGAATGAGGCTTCACGAAACAGGGTTTGCCGCGTCCGTCTCGTGTCCCGGACACGTGTCCACTTCTAGGGCTAGGGTTCCCTGTGTCCGGGTCTGTGTCCGTGTCTGCTGCTGGCGGACACAGCAGAGGCGGCGTTGGAGGCTGAGGGAGGAGGACGGCGTCGCCGGGGACGCGGGCTCGCAGGTCGGCGCCGGCAGAGATCACCGGAGGCGGAGGCGGGTGGAGGATATGGAGGAGGAGGATGGCTCTGGGAAGGAGGAGGGGAGGCTGGACGGCGGGTGGAGGTCGGCACAGGGGCGGTGGTCCGGCGGAGGGCAGCGGCTAGGGGAGGGGACCGGGGCCGGAGCTAGGGCACGGTGGTGGAGGGTTTGATCTGGGGGGAGGAGGACCGGAGGGGTGGAATTTATAGGGGGCTCGGGGCGGGGGTTGGCCGAGGACGTGGCCGGGGAACGCGGAGGGGCGTCGGGTCGTGGGGGCGTAGACGGGGCGGTTCTCCGGCGACGTGGCCGGAGAACGCGGGGTGGAAACGTGGGGGAGGGGAGATGGGCATGCGGGTCGGGTCGGGCGGCGGGCTCCGGGTGAGCGGACCCGCCCGACCCGCTAGGATGACCGGGCTGGGTCTGGGCTGCTAATGGGCTCGGCCCACTGGGCCGGGCCGGGCCCAAAACTAAAAAAAACAATAATAATAATATAAATAATAATAATAATAATAATAATAATAATTAATAATTTAATTAGGAAAATAGTTTTTAGGCTTTTAAAAATAGGTCTGAGGTCCAAATAAATCCAGAAAAATTACCCTAAGTCCGGTTTTCTATTTTACACCATAAAATCATATTTTTATCACATTTTAATATTATTTATTAGCAATTTAAAATCTTACAATCACCATAGCACATATTGTAAATTCCTGAAAATTGCAGAAAAAAATTCCCAAAATTGATTTTTTAAAAATATCTGAAAATTTAGGGTGTTTACAGTAGCAGAAGCAGCAGCCGCAGCAGTCGCCCACGACTCCGGCGAGCCTCCGGCGACGCCCAGCTCGCCCCGCCGCCTCCGGCGACGCCGCTCGCAGCCGTTCAGCCTCCCTCCGGTCGCCTCCGGCCGCCGCAGTGGTTGCAGAGCCCAAACTCTAGGGGGGACACGGCTTGGACACATGACACAGTGTCCTGTGTCGTGTCGGACACGGTGAACCCCGGTTTTCGAGCCCTGTTCAGGTACGTGTATCTTTCTGCTCGTAACCCCGTTTTTGATTCCGTCAGTTGCGTTGCGTAGCCTGCCTGACCCCCTCGGTGCCCGTGCAACCCGCTCGGGGCATCGCGTCCTGTGGCGATCGCGAACCGCGATCCAAAAACAGGAAAAACAACGCCCTGTTTCACCCCGGAACTGAGTACGCCCCGCCAAACGGGACGACTTGGTCGCGTGCAGTCTTCACAGATACGTGCGCGTCGTTGATACGGACGTGTGAGATTTCGCAGAAGTCGATTCGGGTGTGCGTGCACACCGGAATCAACGCGTATCCGCGGACAACACCCCGTATCTGACTTTTCTGAATCGCGCCCTAACTTTGTGTACACATGTCGGATTGAAACAAAACTTGCGCCATCGGACTCGTAGCGATACGCTGGTCCTGTGACCCAAGTTTGGTTCGATTCTGAGAACGTTGACGAAATCGCGCGTCGTGGGCCCCACAGGCCCCACTCGACGGGCGATTTTGTGATCGGCTCATCAGAATCCAATTCTGGAAGTTCCGTTGGGTTCGTATCATCGTTCCTGACCTGTTGACACTAAGTTTGGTGAATTTGGAGACCTTTGACCCTGACACATTTTTCGGTGCAAAGCGGGCCCACATGTGGACCCCGTTTTGACCCGAAATTGTCATTTTTGCCCTTGTCTCCAAATTGGACTCAAGGACAGGCGTTTCTAGCTGATTGATATTTTCTGGATCTGATGGTGATGTTTATTTCAGCAACCGGAGTACCGCCTGCAATTCCAGCTGAAGTCAGAACCGCAATTGGAACCAGAACCACAGATAAGTGTACCTTGCCAAACCCTGCAGCTTGCTACTTATTTTTCTTGACTTATTTATGCATCAGTGGGCAAGTAGAGCTTGTCAACTCGCAGTGATTCTTGTCATAGTATTTTACTTGATTTCTTGTAGATTCATGTGTAAACTTGTTTTAACTGCTTAACCTAGGAAACGTGTGACGTACTTAGTGTCCGATCATAGTCGGGTGCCAACCCCGTACGCGGTGTTGGGTACGTCATTTAGAGATGGACATTCGATACCCTTACTCTTGGTACTTGTCCTATCAAGTACATCAGAACCCAGGACACTTGACACTATTCATGAGACAGAGTCCTCTTGAGATATTCACGGTGATTCTGTATAGGATACAGGTTTATGACATTGATAGTTTATTCCTAGACATTATATGACTGCTGCATTAGTTATGATCTTGCGTGTCATGGACATGAGACGTGTGATTACATTGGGTGGGGAGAGACTCACAGGCTACAGGCTGTTTCATATATATATCTACTACTATTGTGAGGTCGTAGACTCTCCAGCAGAGCTAGACCCTTTACGTGTTATTACTGCTACCGGCTCTCCGACACAGAGCTTGTAGCGGTTTCAGCCTGAGTTCTAGTGATGCTCTCAACTTGCATCTATCACTTAGCTGGCTACATAGTTTACCCTGCTGTTTCATTTAATTTCTGCACTGCTTATATTTTGGCTTGTATTATCTGTACCTTGTTATGTCCCCTGAGGACCTGGAATGGACTATGTCCCCAGGTATAGCCGAAGAGAACCATCCAGAGATACACCGTACAGGAGCACTTCCAGGAGCTGTACCAGGACCTGAGGACGAGCTCGCACCAGAGGACTTCTCCTGAGCAGTGGCTGTATATAGTCAGTTATTTCTGTTTCTATTTTCAGTTCCTTTATTTCCTGTCTATTTGATTTGATGTAACAGACTTGTGCTCGAATTGTTCACCGGGACACTTTTATTGAGATTTGATAGTTATTGCTATTTGCATTATCTCTGGCATTTAATCTGTGATTATCTGTTGTGGATGAGATTAGATTAGTCTGTGACCTGTATCATTGGTTCTATTTATTGCTAGACTACAGCTTAAGCATGCCCTGATGGATCCATTAAATTGGGTTGTCCATCGGTGCGTGCTGCTGGCCATTGCCACGTGTCCAGTCCCTCGATATTTTGGGACTGGGGCGTGACACACACACAACTCACAGTGAGCACCCCTGCAACACAATACACTACCTGCACCACAACCACAATATCACTATCAACACACAAATACACACACACAATCACCTTTTATATATATATATATATATATATATATATATATATATATATATATATTAGAGACATTAAGACAAACACTTAGAGTATAACTTAGGAAAGTCATGATACACATCCAATTGAAGTATCAAAACCCCCCAATTCCCCACAATAGTCATTCCTACATATCAAATACATATAATAATAGCTATTAGAACTAATTACAATAGGAATTAAAGATAATTTTACAAAATTACCCAAAATGAGCCTCGTATCACACTGTATCACGATATGGCCTACTCGTGTCCAATTGTGGACACGTAG
The DNA here is from genome assembly GCA_036927795.1 of Iris macrosiphon. Taxonomy (NCBI): domain Eukaryota; kingdom Viridiplantae; phylum Streptophyta; class Magnoliopsida; order Asparagales; family Iridaceae; genus Iris; species Iris macrosiphon. The sequence goes on along the minus strand of JAYESA010000018.1, from coordinate 152,569,505 downwards.
CTAGTATCCCAACCCCGATCTAAGTCCAATTTGACTAAATTAGTCTCATGACATACATTTGATGTGTTAATCTCGTAATTCTCCCAAAATACACACAAATACCTATGTAGAAATCACAATTCTCAACAATTAGGCCTAGATCTTCATCCTATATGTAGTCCTATGCCATTGGGGTGTTCCTAAGAGTCAAATGCATGATTTAGAACTCAAATTAGAGGAGAATTCAGATCTATACCTATTGGGAGATAGATTTCCAATGAAATGCACAATTGGACACGATCTCCTCGCCACAAGCTCCTCTTCCTAGTGCTCATTGCCAATCCAAGCTCCAATGCTCCTTGCTAGGTGAATTTGAGAGGAAATGGGAGAAAATAAAGGTGAATTGATGGAGGGATGAAGTGAATTGGGGATCTAGAGAATTGGGGATCTAGAAATGAGTGCAAATGAAGAGGAGAGAGAGAGTGAGTGGCCTTATATATGGCCGGCCCTTCACCCCCCTTCTCCAAGTCACAACAATGTCTAATTTGCCCCTACATTCTAGTTTATGAAGAATAATTAAGAAGGGGTAATTTGGGAAGTCTCTAACTAATGCAATTGAGCTAATCATCCTAATTAACTAGTGGGAATGGGTTTAACTTGGGCCTAGTCCATGTTGGACTCAATTGTTTGTCATGACAAGTCTAATTGGGTTCACTAGTGTCAAGTCTAACTAATAGGCTAGTCCACCAGTTATAAATAAATAATAGAAGTCACAAATAATTAAATAGCACACTAATTAAATATGAAAAAGAAAAAAGAAAATTATGCAAAATGACAAAAATACCCTTGTCTGGAAATATGGTAGTTACATTTATCTTTTGATAGTTTGAAGGGCTATTTGATATTAACTCCCTCTTAGATTAGGTATATTGATATTACCCCCTGTTAGATTAAAAGTTGAGAACACACCCATGAAAATGTCGTTAAAAACTCTTTAACGGCACTTTCAAAACTCTTTAACGACACTTTCAGATTTTTAACAACACTTTCAGGAGGTATTATCAACTTTTAACCTAACAAGGGAGTAATATCAATATACCTAATATAAGAGGAGGATAATATCAAATAGCTCTAGTTTGAATAAGGTAGAACCTAAAATAATGCATAAAGTAGACTAAAAAACTGTTATTTTGTAATGCTTGTGAACTTGGAAAGCATACATGTTCTACTTATAAAATGGTTGGTCTTCGAAGTCTTGAGCCATTTGTACTTGTTCATTATGATGTTTGGGGACCGTGTCCTACTACTTCCATCAGTAGATTCAGATGGTTTGTTACCTTCATTGATTGCTACTCACGTATGACCTGGATCTATATGATTAAGCAGGATCTGCATGATTAAGCAGAAATCTGAGGTGTACAAATATTTTCAAGACTTCTCGGCGTATGTGAAGACCCAGTTTGGAGTAAATATGAAGATTCTTCGAACAGATAATGGGACTGAGTACACCAACAAGAAGTTTGCTAATTTTATCTCTATTCAGGAAATTCTTCATCAAACAATTTCTCCAGATGCTCAGAATGGGGTGGCTGAACGCAAGAACATGCATCTGCTAGAAGTGACACGTTCTTTGATGCTGACAAGAGTATATGAATGGGATGCATATGAATGTGCCGAAGTTTTTGTGGATTGAGGTCATTATGACAACAGCTTATCTAATTAACAGGATACCGTCAAGAGTATTAGTGATGGAGACACCATGAGAGATGCTCTTGGGCTCTAATATTTTTATTGTTCCACCCAAAGTGTTTTGCTACACATGTTTTGTACGAGATCACAGAATGATGGTGAGCAAGCTGTATCCACAAGCAGTTAAATGTATCTTTGTGGGCTACTCATCAAGTCAGAAAGGATACAAGTGTTGGTGTCCTACTGAAAGAAGACTGTTTGTCAGTATGGACGTGACCTTTCGGGAGTTTGAACAATTTTATGGAGAGAGGACGGAGTTAAGTTCCTTGTTCGATGATGGTTCTACTAATGCTAGTAGAGAGGGGGATAATGAGAGTGGCATCGTGGTTGCTATGAGTCGAGTCACCGAGGAGTGATGGTGTCTCAGGGGGAGCCGACAGTCAGGGGGAACTTAGAGTATATAGGGAGCATGAGCAGCATGAGCTTCCTCCTTCTGTGCCTAGGTCAGTACCCACAAATGCTGATGTCCCAAGTCCCTCTTCTCTAGGACCTTCTTCAGCCCATCCACCTGAGTCATCTGGTAATAATTCCTCCTCTGATACTTCTAATACTCATGTCTTGCTTCGTAGAACTTCTAGAGTCAATGCTGGAAAACCTCCTGTAAGTTTGACAGTTGGGATATTGATATTGCACAATACATTTCATATGCATCAACTCCACCTGCATATAAGTCCTTTGCATCATTAGATTCAGTGCATGTACACAACAACTGGCAAGTAGCTAAGCAAGATCCTAGGTAGTTGAGTTCCATGCAGGAGGAACTTCAGGCCTTGATGAAGAACGACACATGGAAGCTGGTACCACTACCAGTTGGGAAGCGTGTTGTTGGATGTAAATGGGTTTATACTGTTAAGCAGACTCCAGAGGAAAAAATTGACCGGTACAAGACCAGATTGGTTGCTAAAGGCTATAGCCAAACTTATGGTATCGACTCTGACGAGACATTTGCTCCAGTAGTAAAGATGAGCACTGTGCGAGTGTTGGTGTCATGTGCTGCCAACTTCAATTGGCAACTACATTATCTAGATGTCAAGAACGCATTTTTTGCATGAGAACCTCCAGGAGGAGGTGTATATGGAGATTCCACCAGGCTTTGCTAATTCACAAGGAACGGAAAAGGTATGCAAATTGAAGAAGTCTTTGTATCGGTTAAAGCAGCCTCTGAGAGCATGGTTTGACAAATTTAGGCTTGTAGTCTGTGGTATGGGGTATAGGCAGTGCAATGGAAATCATATTGTGTTTTACAGGCACTCTAAGACTCGTATCACTGTTCTTGCAGTCAATGTTGATGATATTGTAATTACTGGAGACGAAACTGAGGAGATCCTATGGCTGAAGAAAAGACTCGGAGAGGAATTTGAAGTTAAGGATCTAGGACAGTTGAAGTACTTCCTCGGAATTGAAATTGCAAGGTCACGAAAGGGTATAGTACTTTCTCAGCGAAAGTACGTTCTAGACCTTCTTTCAGAGACAGGAATACTGGGTTGCAGGGTTGCTTCTACTCCTATTGAGCAGAATCACAAGTTGTGTGCTGAGGGTGGTGATCCGGTGAGTAAGGAGCAATATCAAAGATTAGTTGGTCGGCTTATATATCTATGTTATACGAGACCTGATATTACTTATGTCGTGAGTGTGTTGAGTAGATATATGCATGATCCCAGAGAGCAGCATATGGAGGCAGTTCGCAGAATTCTCAAGTATATTAAAGGAAGTCTAAGAAAGGGGTTATGGTTCAGAAGTTCTGGACATCTGAGAGTTGAATGCTACTGTGATGCCGATTGGACGGATTGTATGGACGATCGCAAGTCCACTACAGGTTACTGTATTTTTGTTGGAGGCAATCTTGTATCTTGGCAACAAGAAGCAAGATATAGTGGCTAGGTCTACAGTTGAGGCCGAGTACAGGACTATGGCAGTTAGCGTATGCGAGATGATGTGGGTGAAGAGCTTGTTGTCTGAGATGCATTTGTTTAGAGGAGACTCCCTGCAACTTTGGTGTGACAACAAATCAACAATTGATATTGCAAACAATATCCAGTTCAGCATGATCGCACCAAACAAGTGGAGATTGATCGGTTCTTCATCAAGGAGCAGCGGAATAGAAAAGTTTTGACTTTGAGCTATGTGAAATCAGCGGAGCAATTAGCTGGTTGTTTAACTAAAGGTTTAGGTTCTAGAGAGCTTGACGTCTTTGGTAACAAGATGGGGATGATTGATATCTATCGCCCATCTTGAGGGAGGGGGTGTTGAGTTATGAAAACTTATTTAGTCTCACAATTGGATAGAAAGTAAGGAAGAGGCTGGCCTCCTCCTATATATATGTACCCTCTCTTTGAGAAATAAATCAATTAAGTCTTTCTACAACCGCTTACCAAATTTTAAACCTTCATGATGTATTACCATTACTGCAACAGCATTTTTACTCTGCTAACATAAACATTTTATTTCTATAGATATGTAGATGACTTCATATTTCAGAAGATTTTTTGTGGTGTTGTCGTCTTTGTTGATCGAGAATGACGTTCCACATGAATTTATGAATTAGTCTAGACTGATTTTGTTCCTTATTTTGGACAATTTTTTTTTTCTCCAACTCAAATTATAAAGTATTGATGTAACTTAGGAATTTTGTCATTGATGAATTTTGTTTTTATTTTTTTAAGATCAAGGGGCAGTCCGTTCCCTGGAATTTGATCCCAACCCTCCTATATCCTCTCTCTATATCGAAGGCCTCAACTTTGGTCTTGTCATATAAAGAATAAACGAGCTGTAACTTGAAAGAAGAACAAGAACGGGAAATATGTGAGTCTGTGGATCCTAAAATTCAAATAACAGTATCTTTGGTTTTTCAAGCAGGATGTAAATATTCTACTAATTACCTATTATATCTAGATCTTTTTTCTAAATTAATAGAAAATTTTAAGTTATTCAATCTGCATCTATAGTCTGGGCATGTCAATATATAAATTATATATCTTACTTTACTCCTGTTCTCACACTTACTGTTGGCTGTGTATACATTTCTATACGCATGTGAGCAAAAGCTCAACTTCCTCCTTTTCCTTTAGTCTCACATCGGTTGGACCACTTCTCCCTTGTATGTATTTATTAGTTCTTCTTCATTGCTCTCTTAAAGATGTTGTGTGGGGAACCCCTTGGCCCACACGCGCACGCCGCCGCCGCCCGGCTCGGCTCGGTTCGCGCAACGGGTGCGTGCCCACACCTGCGGACGCCGAATGCCGATCCAATTTACTCTCCGAGTTCGGGCTGGGATCCAGATATCTTTTTACTCCCCTTTATTTTTTGAACCGATTTGACTCATTCAAATTTTGATCATTGGACATTTATTACTCCCTATGTCCAGGTTCATTTCCCACCTTTTAATCATGTGACAGTTCCTTCCCACATATTTTCTTTTTTCATTACTCATTAAACGCCTGGATTAATAGCATTTATTACTTTGACTGTAGTGAAGGCTTGGTTCTCTCCCTATATATTTGTTGAGTTTCTCATCTCAATTGCTTTTCTACAGAAAATTCTCCTACGTGAAATCTCTCTCATTCTGCTCTCGAACCACATTTTGTTCTCTAAATTCTTGCTCTGGGCAGAACTAAGTTCGGTCTCTCTCTCCGAGTTGTGTGCAACGAAAAGAACCCGGTAGTCAGGGAGTTTTACCATTAGGAGCTTCCGAGAAACGTCTGCACATAGACCTCGGATCAACTCTTAGAGCAGTGCTTCGTGCACGACTTCCCCGGAGGCCGGTTACACTTTTTTTTTCCTTTGTTCTCTTATCAAATTTCTGGAAAATATTATATATATATAAATATTAACAACACTTACAACTATAAATTACAAATCATTTACGGAACAGAGGAACTATAGTACTCCTTGTTTGCAATTACTTTAATTTCCTGTCTGAGTCCCCTGTGTTCTTCAAAATAAAAGCCTGGTCATTTAATTATAGATGGTTATTTATTATTTTTCTGAAAGACTTTAAAACTTAAATTATGCCAAGTATATATTGATGTAATATTTAAAGATTTGCAATATACTGCTTGTGTTATTTACATATTGACTTGTGTTTTTATAAGTTAGATATGACTGCTAAGCTCATTATACTGATCTGCTGTTTTTTGCTTATGCAGAGTAGGTGTTTTGGAAGCTTCTGAAGATATATGGCTGTAACTGGATCAATAGTTGGGAGATTGGTAGATTGGTTGATATGATGCATGCAATCCTTTTTTTTTTTCTTCTTCTTTTCCTTTAATTTAGCTTTAGGCTTATGTTAGCAAGTAATAGTTCTAGTGAAACTAGCTTCTAACTAGTAGACTTGTTCATATGCTCTTTAGAAACTGACTAGCTTTTTTATTCCCTTCTCTTATTGCTTAGTGCTGGACTATATTGGCATCCATCAATTCCCACTATTTAATTGTGGGGAATTTGGAAGCTGTAATTATACTTGAGTAATGTTATATTCTTCAGTAACTCTGTAGATTTTTGATATACTCATGGAAGTTATCATGACACCTATTCATTTACTTCCCTCAAGAAAAAAAACATCTAACGACTTCAAATAGTCGGGGGAAACAACTATTATCTGACAACAAAATGTTCAGAATTGAAGATTGTTAGAAATTGTGGAACTTTAATCAAATTCCATAGTATATATTTGGTAATATAGTAGTAGGGTTAGTTCAATAAATATACTGAAGTCCATGGTATCCCAAATTTCTTATTATAAATATATCTTGTAATTATAACTTTCCAAATAATAAAATAACTTGTTTGTGGTCCTAGATGGAGAAAATGTTAAATTTGTGCTTTTGTGATTCTTCTTCTTAAGTTCTTGAAAATACCTCATTTTTTGTAGGACGTTTGTGAAATACCTAATTGCTAATCAATGATAAGGTCAATCTCTCTTAGCAAAAGCACCGGTCATTTTCTCTTCATCTACCTGTTATTCTGCCTTTACATCTCTCTCCACCTTATGGGCAAGAAATAGTGCATTCAACTCAAAATATACGAGGGATCGGGATCTCCACTCCTAAACATCATTCTATATAAGAAGATGCATCATCCTATAAAAGAAACAATCTTGTGCCCAAAGATATCATTCCACAACAACACGAGATCAATTTTGCGATTCCAGTCGATATAACAAGCACTGGTTCGTAATATGTAACAGTCATTCATACAACAACAACAAGTCATAGATATAGGGGGGAATAATACATAATCTGATGATAATTCTAGCATTATTTAGGTAGTAGAAGCGCTAGAGCAGATCAATAGCCACTAAACAAGCAGACATCTTGAATCTTCAAGGCAGGGTGTAGCCTGCAAACATTGGTGAGATTGGTCAGTACCAAAGAAATTAATTGAGCACATTTGAAATTTATGAAAGAAGAAGCTCATCATCACCTCCACATTTGAAACCCACAGGGCGATCTGCAAGGTTGCACCTCTTGGGGATGGTTATCGCTATCTCCGGCTTCACTCCGACCATCTTTGCAGTATTCGACAGCATCACAGCACAGAGGCAGCCCGGGTTCTTCCCGAGCTGCTGCACCGCAGAGCAGCAGCCGCTCGATACCTGGGCGTTAGCGTCCTGCGATGCCGACGTGCAAGGAGCCATCCTGATGGCCATGTTATCTGCAGGAACTCTCCCGCACTCCCCAGCACTCTCCACCACATCCACACCTGAGAATATAGTTGTTACAAGCACCAGCAACCCAAGATTAACACAGAAGCAGTACTTAACTGTAAACTCCATATTTCTTTCTGTCACTAGAATGCACTGACTAAGACCAAGACCACCTTCCGCTATATATATTATACTACTGCTAGTGCTAGAGGAATTCTATATTATTATTCACTACAACAATTAATGGATTGCCATCTCATTGCCCATTAAGCTAATTAAGTGGGTGCAAGCAGCACTATGGATCAAGTGGAAGGAGCAATAGTAATTACTTTTTATCCCCTGGAAGTGGGTACTTGCAGTAATCATCATCATAATCGCCATGGGCTTCTTGATCTGTAGAGATGCAGAGGAAAAGCCTCTCGTAAGCAGCTGTCATCTTTGTAGCGGTAAATAGCCGCATCGCTCTCTTGTGGGCAAACTCCCCTTTCTCCTTGAGAGCTCCTCTCCCATCCACCAATATCCTCCGCAAAGACTCCTTGATAGACTCCACCGATGGCAAGAACGTGTAGCCGATATCCGGGCCCACGATCAAGGAGCCGGCGATGCTGGCAAAGCGCGTGCCCACGACGCACACACCAGAAAGCATTGCTTCTATGAAGGTATGATCGAGCCCCTGGGCTCTCATTGTCGGATTTACGAACACGTCGAGGGAGTTGTAGAACATCGCGAGCTGGTCTTGCTCCAGGGGACCGAGGACGAGCAAGTTCGGTCCCAGGTCCTTGTATCTACCACCCCACGGCCCATCTCCGGCGACCAGGACGTACACATCTCTGAAAATGCTCTCACTTTCGAAAAGCAGCTGTTTGAGTGCTTCGAACATGAGAGGGTGTCCCTTGTCCTTCACTAGCCTCCCCGCCGTTCCGATCACCAAAGACGCATTTCTCGGCACTCCGACCTTCCTTCTGAACTCCTCCCCCCTCGCCGCGTCGGGTCGGTATACCTCTTCGTCCACCCCGTTGACGATGATATGGACCCTCTCTTCCGGGAGCATGTAAATTCTCTTCAGCACGTCCCCGACATGATCACTGGTAGCTACGTGGTGGGCGTAGTCGCGGAAGAACTTCACCTCCTCGACCACCTTGGGAATTCTCTCCATCAATGCCGGGTGCCGTGGCGCTCCGGGGCCTCGGAGGAGATCCTGGACGATGTCCGAATGTATGGTTTCGTAAGCTATCCCGTGCCAGGAAGCGGCAAGATGGCTGATGTTCCGAGCGCGCCCATGGAACAGCCCCACGCTCTCGGTGTGGATCACGTCGAACGGCCTCGACCCCGTCGCGTTCTGCGTCCGGAACTGCTCCCAGGCTAGAGCCTGGTTGAGGCTGCCGGCGGGGCTCGGCGGGGTTTGGTGGAATATCAATGTCATGCTGGCATTTGCATAGCTTGGGAATAAGGTGCGGTTGGAGAAGGTGGTGAAGATGTGGACCTCGTGGCCCCTCCGGGCAAGGGCGCGATGGAGGGTGAGGGCGTGGCGCTCGAGGCCTCCGGCGAGGTTACGGTGCGGCCAGCGCTTGACGAAGAGGGCGATCTTGAGGAGCCTCGGCGGGGGCTCCGGGGAGAAGGAGAGCTGGTTCCATGCACAGGGAAAAGAGAGGAGATTATTTAGATGATGGGTCTGGTACTTGTGCTCATCTCTGCTGGGAAACAAGAGAGAGGGTTCGGGTTTGTTGCAGGGAACAGAGCACCGAGACCAGTAGATGAAGGAGATGGATGAAACAGTAGAAAGAACGAAAAGGAGGTAGCAGAGGTAGTGGAAATTAATGGACTGATCCTTTGCTGCTGCGGCCATGGATCGACGGACGGACTCAAGGCTACAAAGAAAGGAAGAGACAATATAACTGAAAAAATATGAGATGAAACTGAGATGTGAAGAATTAATTAGGTAATGATTTCAAGGTTAGAACAAGACTTTTATATTTAACTCCATGTGATCTGTCTAGTGTTTAGGCCGAATCCACCATATATAAATAATCACCGTTCAAACCTACAACAAACGTTTTCTACTTTCTAATTCCATTGCATTCAAATTTAGTTGACCTTGGATCTTGAGCTACTGACTCGTTAAGCAATCAAACGGAAATTTATTGAAAAAAAGAGAGCACATCTAACCCTTACTGTTGGGTCAAATATAAATTTGATAAATTTTGGAGCCCAGATATGATCAAAGATTTGGTTTGATATAATTTAGAAATCTACTTTAAATGTAAAATTTAATTAGATTTTAAATTTGTATCAAATATTTAATTTGACCATATTTGGAGAGAATGGGAATTGAAAACAACTATGTCTACGGAGCAGATGAACACTCGTATGATCACCCTCATAGGGAGGAATTGGCCGATTTGGAAGTCAAGGATGGAAAATCTACTCTGGTGCAAGGACTTGCATGGTCCGTTGAAGGACGACAACTCTAAGCCATCGGACAAAGCTGCTAAAGACTGGAAACGACTGGATCGGAAGGCCGTTGGATTCATCCGCCAATAGTTGAACGACTCGATGTTTTACCACGTGTCCATGGAGAGTTCGGCAAAAGCATTGTGGGAGAAGCTGCATTCGCTGTACGAAAGGAAGACGGCTGGCAACAAGGCGTTTCTGATTTGCCAACTCGTCAACTCGAAGTACACGGAGGGAGCCCCAGTAGCACAACATCTGAACGAGGTTCAGGGTATTATCAATCAGCTGTCCGCGATGAAGATGGTGATTGATGATGAGCTTCAGGCCATTTTGCTTTTGAGTTCTCTGTCGAAAAGCTAGGAGACGTTGGTGGTGTCGATGAGCAACTCCGCGCCTGGTGGAGTTGTCACGATGGAGGCAGTCAAAAGTAGCTTCTTGAACGAGAAGATCTTGCGTAAGCAAGTGGAATCGTCGAAGGAGTCCGTCTGGTAGCTTCCTACGGAAAGGGAGGACCCAAGTCACAAGCGAGGACAAAGGAGAGTTCTTGGGATCTTGTGACTGTAGACCGCAATGAGAGATGCTATCACTGTGGCAAAATGGGTCATATCAAGAGGAACTGTTTGAAGCTCAAAGCTGAGAAGGCCAAAGGCAAGGATGATCAGGAGGATCTCACGGGTATGGGAGATCTCATTATCGCAGCAACCGACGCAGAGGAACCTTGTAGCATGTATCATGATGGCGATTGGGTCATGGACACGGGGGCGTCGTATCACGCCACTCCATATAGGAGGATCTTCACGTCATACCACAGCGGCATGTTTGGACGTGTGGAGATGGGAATCGGTGATGTGCACTTGACAACGGAGCTTGGTGAGAAGCTCGTTCTCAAGGATGTGTGAGATGTACCGAGTTTGCACTACAACTTGGTTTCGGTAGGGAGGGTGGCGGATGATGGTTGTCGCAGTTTGTTTGGGGACAAAGATTGGATGCTTACGAAGGGTTTTCAACAGCTAGCTCGAGGAGATTTATGTTGTGGCATGTACAGGCTCAAGCCGCTGAGTTGTACAGGCGGGTCACAGACATCGGATAGAGGCTCGAAAGGTATTCGACAGGAGTTGGATCTTCGAGAACTTGCTGAGCAGGGGCTTCGAGATACTTTGAGTCTTACGGAGGATTTGGTTCGTCGAGACAAAGAGACGAATGATGATGAGCCAAATATTGAGGGTCAGTATGTCGGTCCATGATAGTTGGTCGATCTCCAGGTGGGGGTTGCTTCACGGATCAGGTTTTGGTGATGGGTGATTTGCCAAGGCTTCACGGAGCAACATTGGTTTCAGCATTTCGAAGGGAGGAGATCAAGGTTTACAGAAAACTCAATCTGGGGTGGGAGCGTCACCATTCACACAGTTCTGGGGGAGTTGTGGGTCATCGACGACATGCACAGTGCGTAATGTTCTGCTCAAGGACGGATGTGTATGGAGGAGCTTCAAGTTTTGGAAACGAAGGTGGACAGATTCAGGGGTTCGAATCTTGGGAGAATCACATCATCCGCTTGGTTCCAGCCAAGGGTGAAGAAGCTCCTCGGAAAGTTAACATGTTTCGGTAGAAGACGGAAGTCGGAGACAGGCAGGCAAGACTCACAGTGAGGCTGATAGTCAGGGACTTTGGTCACAGTCGTGTCATTGATGTCGGCAGGATCCCAGTGGTACAGAAGGTGCTACGCATGGCAGCTAGCGTCGACGTGACGGTCGAGGAGCTGGAGACGAAGGAAGATGCAAAGCAACTCGGAGGATCGGAGATCGATGGCATAGGGGGGCAGGAACTCTGTCGCGGGACGACAGACATGGAGTCCAGTTGAGAAGCCATGGGGTCAACACCCTCTCGTCAAACTGGAGGGGGAGATTGTTAGGGTCCAGTCTGAATTTGGTAAATTTTGGAGCCTAAATATGGTCAAAGATTTGATTTGATATAATTTGAAAATCTACATTAAATGTAAGATTTGATTAGATTTTAAATTTATATCAAATATTTAATTTGACCATATTTAGACGTCCATAATTGGTGTTGGACTATTTTAGGTGGAATGTGATTCTTATTTTAAGGTTTTCTATTTAAGAAATCATATATTATGACCTAAAATAGGATTTCTCATCCTATAAATATAGGACGAGGGTGGAGGCACAAAGCATAACACAAGTTGAAGATTCGGGTTACTCGTCCACAGAAAATCTAGGAAAAAGTCCGTGGCTTGCTCTTAGGACTTCGTCATCCAAGACAGAAGGAAGAAAGAGATCTGATCGAGGAGTCGTCGTCTTTGCTCAGGGAAATTGCTATGGGTTGGTGAGTGATTTCAATTGTAATCTCTTTCTTTTCTTCTTGAGTGTGGTGAGGGGATTGAATCTATTAGGGCAAAAGGTTCAACATTGATTTTGTCAATCTTGTCATTTCACCTGAGTTATAATGGTTAAAGTTTGTCCAGGTGACATAGTCACCGCCATATACTTGTCTTTATTTGTGCTTGGTGTTCGTTAGACAGGGGCTGGTTATCTTAGGTGGGTTGGTCTAAAGTTTCCGCTGCGAACACCATCAGACACGGTGTCGAAACACTTGCAGGACGTATCTGATTCTTAACACTTACCCGATAGAGATGTATCCCAACTACCATACCGAAGTTTCTCACTAGCAATAATAGGATTAACTTTCATTCTCAAGACTAAAACTTTCCTTAGAGGGCATTTGATAAGCGAAATAATATATAGCCAAAAATTCTATATAAATATTCTAGAAAAAAAAAGGATAAAAACTGAAACAAAGAATAAAATAAATAGAAAATAATAATAATAATAATAATAATAATAAAATAAAAACAAAAAACAAAATTAATGAAAAATAACAAAATAATAGAAAATAAAAATAAAAATACCCAACTATTCCTAAGGGATAGGATTCTCATATTTTGTTGGTAAATTTATTTATCCGGATATTCATAATTTCCGAAAATATATTTTTTTAACCTAAATCAAACATGGGAATAAGTTTCCCAACATAAATTTGCTCAGAAATAAATAAAAAAAATTCGCATACCAAACACCTCCTAGTGTATAAACACCTCCTAGTGTATAAAATATAAAAGTAAAACCTGATTGAGGGGGTACTAAACTAGAATACTTAATTGAAATGGTAGAATTAAATATCATTATACTTCTATACATCCTCGGAAGGAAACATGATGATATGTTTACTAGTTAGAAAAAATATACATAGCTGCATATGCAGTAGGCAACATTAGGGGTAGTACCCAAATACAACACAGGTAAAATCTGGCCAATAACATTGCAAAATGTATCATTCAAACAATAGAGGTAGGTAAAACCATGAAGTGTCCTAAGGCAAACAATCTCAATGATCAACTTGTACATTACTCCAGAAACTCTTCCATCAGCCCCTAAAATTAGTTAAAGCACGAGTGCCACAAAGAAGCAAAGTATAAATCAGAACAGGGTTTACAAAATGGGACGATCTCCATACAGATTATAAATCATAGTATAGAAGAGAATTACAAAGTGTAACAAACCTGAGAAATAAATTGCTCAGCATCAGTACGTTTAAGAAAATGCAGGGAGTGTTGTGTTAGGGAAATGGGATGATCTCCAAAAAGAACTTCACCAATGTCACTGAGAACCTTAACCCGAATGTAAGGATCCTTGGGAGGAACCATATCCTGGAATTGCATACTAACAAATCAGTACGAAAGTTAAATTTATAACATATTCATTTGTTGGTTTATGTAGACAAGACTGAAAAAGAGATACCAAGGTCAAATCTAAGTCCATCTCAGACATATAGGAATCAACAACTCCATTATAATTTTTTAAAATACTCTTCTTCTGAGTAATTGAACTTTTCTTGAATCTCTTGGGGAAGGACACGACCAATTTTCCATCTCAAGCTCCGAATGTTTTCTGCCCTGTTGTACCTGCTTCATTAATAACTCCAATTTAGCAGAATAAGAGAAGATTTGTTACAGGAATATCATGCCTGTACATAAAATTATTTTAATATTTTAGACTAGAAGCAAGAATATATTACAAATGTATTAAATACTATACATGTAGGCCATAAGACATCGCTTGTTGCGGATTACAGAAAGGTGATGTATAACAGCACCAAAGTGAGGTGATCCTCATTTTTAGTTGTTTGAATGTCTAAGTTCTTGTTCTCAATTTTCCTGTTCAACAGTAAACATAGCAAGGAGTTACTAGTGTTATGAGATGTAACAGGATGTCAACTAAGAAAGCAAGTATCGACAAATATGCAAGTTGATATTAAAGACATGCATGGCAAAACTTAATTTTAATGCAAGGGGGCATATAGGTAAGTTTGTATGTACCTAACCAAGGATTGGAGCTCCATGTTGTGCTCATTGCATTCTTTGATGACTTGATCAAAAGTATCGCTCTACAAGAACAATAAACAGTCAATAGAAATGAGACTATGATCTAACATAGGCCCAAAAAGGCCCAAAAAGTGTACATGTTATGCCCCAAACTTTGTTGCATAGATGCTCCTCGGGAGGACCGTATCCGTACTTGGATCAAATTCAGACCATTTTTATCTTTTGGGTTCATTGCTGAACCGGGACTAAGCCGTGTCCAGAACTTATCCAGGACGTACCCAGCCATATCCTGGCCTTATCCTTGTCCAGTACGTACTGGACACAGGCAGCACAGACGCCGATTTGGTATCTTTGTAACATAGTGAGTAGTCATAAAATTTTCCAGGAAGAATTTTTTAGTATGTTATGATGGTACAGAAAATCTTAGTTATGGGTTTTCAGTATATTTACAATATGTTGGGTAAGCATTAGGGGCTAAAAAGGTTTAAGTATTGTTAAAAGTGAAGTTCTGTTGTCAAGTTTCTATGTTTGCTCATCTTCAAAGTGTGAGTTCAATATGCAATCTCATAAACCCAAGCATCATTAGTAACATAGGACATCCTCTCTGGTAACTTTTATGGTCAAGAAAAAGAAGAAAGACATTCATACCCCAATAGTTAACCTGGTCAAAGCATAGGCAGATGGGGGAAACAAGATCTTTCGAGTTGGCAATTCGATTGAAGGTTCAAGTCTATTCCTAGAAGCAGGTAAAGTACCTTCACAGTGTTCACATTTTATCTCTACACAATATAGTTCTGAAATATATGGAATGAAATCAGTAATGAGCCATTTCTTGCATGAAATTAATCAATCTGATGGTAGGGATGCTTTAAATCATAAAATAGAACAGGTAAATGAACCACTTCAGTAACAAATGAGTGGGTAATGAACATGCTGACTGTAAATCATGAAACTAGTCACTAGCATGGAAACTTGTAACAGCTTGAGGTGGCATGCTGATCTTCTTAACTAACGGCAACATTAGTTGATTTTGCAAAATCAGATGCCATGAAGAATAGGATAAAGTATCAAATGACAGCAATCAGTAGATCATCTTCTGTTAGATAACGTCAGGATTATATAGATCAGGACACGATGTGTCTTTTTGAAACAATGTGGCTCCACTCATTACCTGATGAAATGCATTAAAGGCAGTGCTCACTCGTTCCACTTCACGAAGAAGAATACAATTTGGACTGCAAGACATAAGAGAAATTCAAAACAGCCGCCTAGATGTGTTGGTTTGAATATCATAGAAATAAACTACTTGCTGAGTGTTAATTAGATAGTTACAATGTGGACCATGTACGTGGATCACATAAACTCACGACTTGGACTCCTTTCCCCTACCAAAGGGATCTCAAACCATTGGGTTGTCCAATCCTTGATTATTCTCTCTTGTGCATACAATATTCTTTTATCGGCTTTCTCTCAGGAGAGGAGAAACAGCATAAAAGCACAAACCACCTTAGAAAATTAGCATATATGCAACTGAAGCTTAATCAAATGGAGAGATGAACTTCCTTGGTTACTGTTAGAGTTATTTTATTTTGTTATTTATCTTATAAGGGTATAATAGTAATTGTGGGTGTATTCCATATCAATATAAATAGACAGGAGATGCAACCTAGGATTTTATGTCCTTGCAATCTCCTTTCTCATATTCTTTCTTCCCCTACTTTTCTCCTTTTCCTCTCTCTCCATCTCCAAACTTCACTTGGTATCAGAGCATCTTTTGAAAATACTGTACATCACATCCATGACAGGGCCGATCGAACTGTTTTTCGTCTGTGCGCAGTTTGTCTCGTGAGACTTCAGGGACAAATGCATAGCTAGACACACATGCACATCTTAGGGACAGTCCATCTATCCAAGCCAACACAATGAACTTAGCTATATGCAGGGCGGTCCCCGAGTATCTCAGGATCGGCAGCTGTTGGATCAGCATACCAATGACTCATTATCTGATGCTAATGGCAGTTGTGACCCATGGTGGCTAATGACAGATACAGTTCAGCTCTCCACCAATAGCCATTGTCCGACCGATGCGAATGCATAGGACACTATCAAATAAACTCTAGTATGCAGATGAGACGAACCATCAGAACAGTTATCGTTGTTGCGGGGCAAGTGTAAGCCCCCTGATTTTTCAAGAATTTTTCTGGAATTTTTCGGTATTTTTCTGTCATTAAAACCTAGATATTTTCTAATTAAATAATTTTTAATTGCTATTAATTAATATTAAAATATTATGAAAATAATATTTTATGGTGTAAAATGGAAAACCGAGCATAGGATAATTTTCGGTGAATTTATTGGACTCCGGAAACCCGTTTAAAGCCCTAAAAACTATGTATAATTAAACCGTCTTAAACCCCTTAAATAAACCGGGTTTAATTGAATTTAAACCGAACCAAACCACACTGAACCGGACCCGGTCTAGTGAACCACCACTAGGCCCTAGCGGGTCGGATCCGGGTTCGACCCGACCCGCTTGAGACCCGACCCGAACCAAACCCTAATCCCAAACCGGGTCGGAAACACTGTTCCGACCCGGCGGCGCACCCTATTAATACCCCTCGATTTCTGTGCCCCGCCGTCGCCACCTTTCTCCAGATCCCGTGCCGCCGCTCACCGTCGACTCCACCAGCGTCGCCTCCTTCCTCGGCCACCGCTGCACCCGCCACGATCGACTTTCTCCTCGTCCACCGTCTCCCCTCATCTCCACGCCCTGCCCCGAGCTCCCCTCCGATCAGCCCTAACCCTCCTCCGGCTGTGCCTAGCCGACACTCCACCCAGAACCGCCCACCGCGAGTCACCCCGACTCCGGCCGTCCCGCCATCACTCCTCACCTCCTCCCTCTTCTTCCTCAACCACCTTACGACCCTGCCCAGCACTCCAGAACCTCTACGCCTTCAACCCTCGGCCTCGACTCCTCCGGCGTCTCCCCCTGCTCCGGCCACTTCCCTTCTTCCCCAGCGTCTCCACCGGAACCCTAGCCTCCGCTGTTCCCTGCCCAGCTCCCGCATCCGCCCCGAGCGCTACCCCCGGCCAAAACCCTCTCCCCTCTCTTCCTCCCTCCGCCTCAATAGCTCCTCGCCGCCCAGGACCCGCAGGTCGAACCCCTCCGAGCTTTCCGCAACCTCAGACGCCTCCGCCGCCTTCGGTCAGAGCCGCCCCGGCGAGTAGCCGTCTGTCAGCGCTTCTCCGGCGAGTGATCAGAACCAAAACCCACAGCAGAGGATCCGGACACAGCAGAGGACACCTGGACACAGCCCTAAACCCTAACCCTAGTTTTGGACGCGTGTCGGACACGATTTAAACTCGGTTTTTCAGACCAGTTCAGGTACTCGTATCTCACCCCTCGTAGCTCTGATTTTAATTTCGTAAATTCCATCGCGTAGCCTGTATGACCCTCTCGGTGCCCATGTAAACCGCTCGGGGCATCGCGTCCTGTGGTGATCGCACACCGCGATCCAAAAACAGGAAAAACAACGCCCCGTTTCACCCCGGAACTTGGTACGCCCCGCCCAACGGGACGACTTGGTCGTACGCGATCTTTACCGAAACGTGCGCGACGTCGATACGGACGTGCAGGATTTCGCAGAAGTCGATTCGGATGTGCGTGCACACCGAAATCAACGCGTATCTGCCGACACCGTCCCGTATTCGTCGATTCGGGAACACGCTGTAACTTTGTGTACACACGTCGGATCGAGACGAAACTTGCGCCATCGGACTCGTAGCAATACGCTGGTCCTGTGACCCAAGTTTGGTTCGATTCTGAGAACGTTGATAAAATTGCGTATCGTGGGCCCACAGGCTCCACTTGACGGGCGATTTTGTGATCGGCTCATCGGAATCCAATTCTGGAAGTTCCGTTGGGTTCGTATCATCGTTCTTGACTTGTTGACACTAAGTTTGGCAAATTTGGAGACCGTTGACCCTGACACGCTTTTCGGTGCAAAGTGGCCCACATGTGGACCCCGCTTTGGCACAGAAATATTGTTTTTGCCCTTGTGTCCAAATTGGACATAAGGACAGGCGTTTCTAGCTATTTGATATTTTTTGAATTTAATGGTGATGTTTATTTCAGCAACTGGAGTAGTACCTGCAGATCACACTGAGACCAGAGCTACAGTTGGAGCCAGGACCACATGCAAGTGTACCTTGCCAAACTTTGCAGTCTTGTTACATATTCTCTTTGATTCTTTTATATTTTTGTGCATGCTTAAACTAGGACCGTGTGACGTACTTAGCGTCCGATTATCAGTCGGGTGCCAACACCGTACGCGGTGTTGGGTACGGTCATCTAGAGATGGACATTCGTGACACTATATATTCTTGTACTTGTCTTACCAAGTACGCTTGACTCAGGACACTTGACACTATTCATGAGACAGGATTTTTCCGAGATATTCATGGTAATTCTGTATAGGATACAGGACTTGGACATTATATTCTTAGATATAGTATGACTTGTTGCATTAGTCTTGATCCTGCGTGTCATGGACATGAGACGTGAGATTTTATTGGGTGGGGAGAGTATTACCATATGAAAGGCTGATTATATTATATATTGACATCTGGATGTGTCTTAGTCTCTGACACAGAGCTATGGCACCAGTTCTGGCCCTTCGAGAAAATACTGCTATGGGTTTCTCCGACACTGATCCTGTAGTAGTCTCAGCCCGAGTATGGAATAATGTTCTCATTTGCATATCACTTAGCTGGTTATTTATTTACCCTATTGTTCATTTATTGCTGCACTGCATTTATTTTGGCTTGTATTTTCTGTACCTTGCTGTCCCCTGAGGACCTGGATCCGGATTATGTCCCCAGATATTGCAGACGAGATCTACCCCGAGGTTTACGGGACCGGAGCATTGGCATTAGCAGGAGCAGGTGCCTACATTGGAGCAGAACCAGGATCTGAGGACGAGATCGTACCAGAGGACTTCTCTTGAGTATTGGCTTGAGATACTCATTATTTTCAGTTTCTAGTTATTTACTTTCCAGTCTATTTCATTGATGTAGCAGACTTGTACTCGGATTGTTCTCCGAGACATTTTATTGAGATTTGTCAGTTATTTATTTACTTTATTTCTGTCATTTGATCTGTGATTATCTGTTGTGGATGAGATTAGTATAGACTGTGACTGGTACCACTGGATCTACTTATTGTTATATCACAGCTTAAGTATGCCCTGATGGACCCATTAAATTGGGTTGTCCATCGGTGTGTACTGCTGGCCATTATCACGCGTCCGGTCCCTCGGTATTTTGGGACTGGGGCGTGACATGGTTTTTGTGGTG
This sequence comes from Iris macrosiphon, assembly GCA_036927795.1. Taxonomy (NCBI): domain Eukaryota; kingdom Viridiplantae; phylum Streptophyta; class Magnoliopsida; order Asparagales; family Iridaceae; genus Iris; species Iris macrosiphon. The sequence goes on along the minus strand of JAYESA010000018.1, from coordinate 152,549,931 downwards.
GCCCATGCAGGTCTACGACTAAATTGTTTGGTTTCAACTTAGGGACCGAGCAAGCCTGCAATAAGAATAGAATAAGTTTTAGGATCTCATCCACATGCTTGAAACGTTCTTGATATCTATATTGTATTCGAATTAAATTTCTTGCATCTTGCCTTGATTCCTGTACGCCTCTTATAGTTTATTTTTGATGCAGAGTAATGGATTCAAGAGCAAACGACGAAACTCCAGCAAACACACCAATAGGTGCGGTAGCCACCTACGGAGAAGATAAAGTGGCACCATTGAGTGGAGATCCCTCTACTCACCAAGGCAGCCAAGCAGATCAGCATGCTCCTAGATTTCGGCGAGACGACATCCCACCGCCTCCGCAGTTCATTCCACCAATGCCTGTATTCCCACCAGGACAGCCTAAGGACGGGCAGCAGATGTTCCAAATAATCTACGCAATGATGCAGGCCCAACAGCACATTTATCAAGAAGCTCAACGTCGTGAAGCAGATTACTTGAGGAACAGCATAGTAAATGCATTGGATCAGGCCAACCTACCAACTCGCCGACAACCGACGGGCTCTATCACCGACTTTCGCCAGCTGAAGCCCCACACCTTCTCAGGCAAGGAGAAACCTACTGAAGTTCATGAGTGGCTTACCAACATACGACATCAATTAGAAGCAGCAGAGCTACCACAGGAACGTTGGATGACTGCCGTCAGAATGCAATTGACGGACAATGCACATCACTGGTGGCTATCTGAGGAGACACGGCTCGGACCAGACCGATTCACTTGGGAGGAGTTCTCCAGACTCTTCCAAGAGATGTACATTCCAGCTACCGCTCGATCAGAACTCAGAGACAAGTTCAACCGCCTTATCCAAGGCAATATGACAGTGGAAGAGTACAACGCAAAATTTATTCGTCTGAGTCGCTTCGCCCCTACCTTGATTCCGACAGAAGAAGAGAAGGCCGAGAAGTTCTTCGATGGACTAAACTTCGAGCTACAGAAACTAATTGGATCCATTGCGCCCACATCCTACTCGGACGTCCTTGCTGCAGCCCGACGCCTGGAGCGCGTCACTAGGAGAGAGACCAGTTCGAAACGGACTTCCACATCAGCACCAGCCAGAGCACCACAAGAAGAATCTGCAAAGAGACCTCACCTACAGCAACAGCAGAACGCATCTACACCACAAGTAATAGTCCTCTCTACTTGTCACTACTGTGGCAAAGCAGGCCATCTCGCCAGGGAATGCAGACGCAGGTTAGGACTATGCTTAGGTTGTGGATCCAGACAGCATGCAGTGAGAGACTGCCCTGAGCGTAAAGAAGGAGCACCAAGGGCAAACCAACAAGCTCTACCAGCACCAGGAGGATATCAACCAAGGCCACCCTTGGCACCTCGACCAGCACCCTTCCAGCAGGCCCAGCAACAACAGAGGGCACCCCTTCAAGGACGCGGACAAGCTTATGCGATGACTTTGGAGGATGCGCAAATTCATGGAGTAGCTAATGCGCGTAAGTTTTTATAGTTTCTGTTTCTTGTATTGTTTTAGTTTTTGCATATTGGTTCGTGACCCTGGCCTTCACCTAGTAATTTTGAGATTGCTTAATAACCTAGAATGTTTTATAATTGATAACCTAATATGTTTTAAGTGATAATCTAGTTTTTCTGAACTGTAGTCTTCTAAATCTCCTTCATACGGGAGATTGTATAACCTTTAATACAAAGGAAAAACTATTTTCCTTTGTATTATTCTTACACCCTCAACCTTGACTCTCCTTGATCACGATGTACTTCGAACAATATTTGCAACCATGTCATCTTTGTTGACCGGTTATTCTTTTGATTGCGAGGACGCATTCCTCTTAAGGGGGGTAGATTGTAAGCCCCCTGATTTTTCAAGAATTTTTCTGGAATTTTTCGGTATTTTTCTGTCATTAAAACCAAAATATTTTCTAATTAAATAATTTTTAATTGCTATTAATTAATATTAAAATATTATGGAAATAATATTTTATGGTGTAAAATGGAAAACCGAGCATAGGGTAATTTTCGGTGAATTTATTGGACTCCGGAAACCCGTTTAAAGCCCTAAAAACTATGTATAATTAAACCGTCTTAAACCCCTTAAATAAACCGGGTTTAATTGAATTTAAACCGAACCAAACCACACTGAACCGGACCCGGTCTAGTGAACCGCCCCTAGGCCCTAGCGGGTCGGATCCGGGTTCGACCCGACCCGCTTGAGACCCGACCCGAACCAAACCCTAATCCCAAACCGAGTCGGAAACACTGTTCCGACCCGGCGGCGCACCCTATTAATACCCCCTCGATTTCTGTGCCCCGCCGCCGCCACCTTTCTCCAGATCCCGCGCCGCCGCTCGCCGTCGACTCCACCAGCGTCGCCTCCTTCCTCGGCCACCGCTGCACCCGGCACGATCGACTTTCTCCTCGTCCACCGTCTCCCCTCATCTCCACGCCCTGCCCCGAGCTCCCCTCCGATCAGCCCTAACCCTCCTCCGGCTGTGCCTAGCCGACACTCCATCCAGAACCGCCCACCGCGAGTCACCCCGACTCCGGCCGTCCCGCCATCACTCCTCACCTCCTCCCTCTTCTTCCTCAACCACCTTACGACCCTGCCCAGCACTCCAGAACCTCTACGCCTTCAACCCTCGGCCTCGACTCCTCCGGCGTCTCCCCCTGCTCCGGCCACTTCCCTTCTTCCCCAGCGTCTCCACCGGAACCCTAGCCTCCGCTGTTCCCTGCCCAGCTCCCGCATCCGCCCCGAGCGCTACCCCCGGCCAAAACCCTCTCCCCTCTCTTCCTCCCTCCGCCTCAATAGCTCCTCGCCGCCCAGGACCCGCAGGTCGAACCCCTCTGAGCTTCCCGCAACCTCAGACGCCTCCGCCGCCTTCGGTCAGAGCCGCCCCGGCGAGTAGCCGTCTGTCAGCGCTTCTCCGGCGAGTGATCAGAACCAAAACCCACAGCAGAGGATCCGGACACAGCAGAGGACACCCGGACACAGCCCTAAACCCTAACCCTAGTTTTGGACGCGTGTCGGACACGATTTAAACTCGGTTTTTCAGACCAGTTCAGGTACTCGTATCTCACCCCTCGTAGCTCTGATTTTAATTCCGTAAATTCTATCGCGTAGCCTGTATGACCCTCTCGGTGCCCGTGCAAACCGCTCGGGGCATCGCGTCCTGTGGTGATCGCACACCGCGATCCAAAAACAGGAAAAACAATGCCCCGTTTCACCCCGGAACTAGGTACGCCCCGCCAAACGGGACGACTTGGTCGCACGCGATCTTTATCGAAACGTGTGCGACATCGATACGAACGTGCAGGATTTTGCAGAAGTCGATTCGGATGTGCGTGCATACCGGAATCAACGCGTATCCGCCGACACCGCCCCATATCCGTCGATTCGGGAACACGCTGTAACTTTGTGTACACACGTCGGATCGAGACAAAACTTGCGCCATCGGACTCGTAGCAATACGCTGGTCCTGTGACCCAAGTTTGGTTCAATTCTAAAAACGTTGATAAAATTGCGTATCGTGGGCCCCACAAGCTCCATTTGACGGACGATTTTGTGATCGGCTCATCGGAATCCAATTCTGGAAGTTCCGTTGGGTTCGTATCATCGTTCCTGACTTGTTGACACTAAGTTTGGCGAATTTGGAGACCGTTGACCCTGACACGCTTTTCGGTGCAAAGTAGCCCACATGTGGACCCCGCTTTGGCACAGAAATATTGTTTTTGCCCTTGTGTCCAAATTGGACATAAGGACAGGCGTTTCTAGCTATTTGATATTTTTTGAATTTAATGGTGATGTTTATTTCAGCAACTGGAGTAGTACCTGCAGATCACACTGAGACCAGAGCTACAGTTGGAGCCAGGACCACATGCAAGTGTACCTTGCCAAACTTTGCAGTCTTGTTACATATTCTCTTTGATTCTTTTACATTTTTGTGCATGCTTAACCTAGGACCGTGTGACGTACTTAGCGTCCGATTATCAGTCGGGTGCCAACACCGTACGCGGTGTTGGGTACGGTCATCTAGAGATGGACATTCGTGACACTATATATTCTTGTACTTGTCTTACCAAGTACGCTTGACTCAGGACACTTGACACTATTCATGAGACAGGATTTTTCCGAGATATTCGTGGTAATTCTGTATAGGATACAGGACTTGGACATTATATTCTTAGATATAGTATGACTTGTTGCATTAGTCTTGATCATGCGTGTCATGGACATGAGACGTGAGATTTCATTGGGTGGGGAGAGTATTACCATATGAAAGGCTGATTATATTATATATTGACATCTGGATGTGTCTTAGTCTCTGACACAGAGCTATGGCACCAGTTCTGGCCCTTCGAGAAAATACTGCTATGGGTTTCTCCGACACTGATCCTGTAGTAGTCTCAGCCCGAGTATGGAATAATGTTCTCATTTGCATATCACTTAGCTGGTTATTTATTCACCCTATTGTTCATTTATTGCTGCACTGCATTTATTTTGGCTTGTATTTTCTGTACCTTGCTGTCCCCTGAGGACCTGGATCCGGATTATGTCCCCAGATATTGCAGACGAGATCTACCCCGAGGTTTACGGGACCGGAGCATTGGCATTAGCAGGAGCAGGTGCCTACATTGGAGCAGAACCAGGATCTGAGGACGAGATCGTACCAGAGGACTTCTCTTGAGTATTGGCTTGAGATACTCATTATTTTCAGTTTCTAGTTATTTACTTTCCAGTCTATTTCATTGATGTAGCAGACTTGTACTCGGATTGTTCTCCGAGATATTTTATTGAGATTTGTCAGTTATTTATTTACTTTATTTCTGTCATTTGATCTGTGATTATCTGTTGTGGATGAGATTAGTATAGACTGTGACTGGTACCACTGGATCTACTTATTGTTATATCACAGCTTAAGTATGCCCTGATGGACCCATTAAATTGGGTTGTCCATCGGTGCGTACTGCTGGCCATTATCACGCGTCCGGTCCCTCGGTATTTTGGGACTGGGGCGTGACAGCAAGCCGACTTATCATTGAACACATTCACACACGATAAGGTTCTCTCGGAGCATAGGCGATAGTGAACATGTTCATGCACTCTTAGACAAGCATTTCAGGATTCTTAGTTAAGCAGACTTACTCGTTTCAAGGACAAGCTAGGTGAGTTCGTTCATTAACATGTAAGACAGGTTCTATCATTCTCTTATAAAAACATTGCAAGCAAAAACTCAGATTATTATTAAGGCGTGTAAGAATCAGAGAATAAAGTTCTGCCCACTCACCTGATACATAATGCCAACGCGGAACGGGGCATTACATACTTACCAACCAACAAAAAGTTTCATCCTCGAAACTTCAAGGATAAACTTCTCGATATTCCGAGAAGCGATAGTCCTCATCCATCGCCATACTCAATCGAAATAATCAAGCAAATCAAGTCCAGAAAACATTTGCACTTTGAGAATATCTATGGATTTATTGTATGGAATGCTCTATTGCAATACCATATCGATAATATCTCAGAGTCATAGCAACAAATTTGGGCCAAGAGATCGATTCCGCTCTGATACCATTCTGTCACGTCCCGGCCCCGCGAACCGAGGGGCCGCTCGGCCGGACCACCGCCTCGCCCCCATAGCCGGATTGAACCAGACGCGAACCACAAGGTCTCGGCGCACCGAAAGCGCATCACCGCGCCTCGGCGCCTGTCCCGCGGGTGCGAGGAAGGGATGGCCCGTTTGAATACTGGGACGTGATGTCGTGCGAGCCTGGGGTTGCGCCCGCACAAGGCTTCATCGTTAGATTTTGTTTGGCTAGCATCGCATCAATCGAGTAAGCAGCAAAAAGGAACATTATTGCAATGCAATGCAATGCATTTAGCCAACTGAGTATTCGGGACAAATCGAGGGACTGGGTTCTCTTATGCAAAGGCATTGTTCCATACATTATGCCCCCTTATACGATAGCAACTCGGGGCACAATCGAAACCAGGATTTTCGGGTCTTAGGGACTGAGGCACGCCTATCGCTCTCTCGGACGATCCAGTACCTGCAAGCAAGTAAACTGTTGGTGGGTCAGCACTTTTATAAGTACTGGTGAGATAAAACAACTGAACAGAAGCAAGCATTCACTACAACCAACACTAAGTAATCATGTTATAAAATATTATATTAGTAGTGATATTTCTAGTTTTACCTATGTTCGTTTCATGCAGTTCGATAGCAGAGTCATATTACATTATTTTGGAAACATCTTTTAAAACAGAGTTTCATATGCGATATATAAGCAAGCAAGCCATTCGTTCTGTTTCAGGGTGTGCGTAGTGTGTCTCGTGAGACTCCAGGGACAAATGCATAGCTAGACACACATGCACATCTTAGGGGCAATCCATCTATCCAAGCCAACACAATGAACTAGCTATATGCAGGATGATCCCCGAGTATCTCAAGATCGACAGCTGTTGGACCAGCATACCAATGACTCATTATCTGATGCTAATGGCAGCTGTGACCCATGGTGGCTAATGACGCATGCAGTTCAGCTCTCCACCAATAGCCATTGTCCGACCGATGCGAATGCATGGAAATACTATCAAATAAACTTTAGGATGCAGACGAGATGAACCATCAGATTACAATCTTGATGCGGGGCAAGCCGCTTTATCATTTGAACACATTCAGGCACACGATATGGTTCTCTCGGAGCATAGGCGATAGTGAACATGTTCATGCACTCTTAGACAAGCAATTCAGGATACTTAGTTAAGCAGATATGATCGTTTCAAAGACAAGCTAGGTGAGTTCATTCATTAACATGCAAGGCAGGTTCTATCATTCTCTTATGAAAACATTGCAAGCAAAAAATCAGATTATTATTAAGGCGTGCAAGAATCAGAGAACGAAGTTCTGCCCACTCACCTGATACATACTGCCGACGCGGAGTGGGGCATTATAGGTATCTCACTAGTACTTATAAAAGAATGGTATCAGATTCTGGCTTATACGCCTTTGGACTTCGTTTCGAGTATCTCAGTTTCGAAAGCTCGTTCGTGGGTTATGTGCACGCTCTCTCTCAATGTCCCAAAACGGAATGTTCCAACAATGAGTCTAAATACTTTCAAAAAGTGCATTAGAATGATGTGATTGCTTGTATAAAATCATGATGCTAGGGCCTTTGTGCCGACCTGTACAAACCTTAAGATTTTCGCAAGTAGCTTGTCCGATTTTACTATCTCTAAGTTTGGTTGACTGCATATGTTTGAGGGACGCCTTGAACGTGTGCACGATCCAAGACTCAAGAGATGTGAAACTCTAGTGCTAAGACTTCGCTATCGCCAAGTTGGTTGAAATGCATGTGTTTGAAGGACTCTTCGAATCCGTGCACGATCCAGACTCGCGATATGCCGATCTCAAATGCTAGTGCAAGTGAATATCCATCTGAACAAGTATAACGACTTGTATAAGTTTGCCTCAGCCCTAGATCGTTAAACAAGATCGATTGAAAC